>PITA01016956.1:0-44854 GCA_004023965.1 Spilogale gracilis | reverse complement strand
TCCCTTTTCTTTTGGGTTAGTTTGGCCAATGGTTTATCGATCTTATTGATTCTTTCAAAGAACCAGCTTCTAGTTTCGTTGATGCGTTCTACTGTATCTCTAGTTTCTGATTCATTCATCTCTGCTCTAATCTTTATTATTTCCTGCCTTGTGTGGGGGGTTGGTTTAATTTTTTGTTGATTTTCCAGTTCTTTAAGGTGTAATGAAAGATGGTGTATTCGGGATTTTTCAATTTTTTTGAGTGAGGCTTGGATGGCTATGAATTTCCCCCTTAGGACGGCCTTTGCTGTTTCCCATAGGTTTTGGATCGAAGTATCTTCATTCTCATTGGTTTCTATGAAGTGTTTCAGTTCTTCTTTGATTTCTTGGTTGATCCACATATTCCTGAGTAGGCTCATCTTTAGCTTCCAAGTGTTTGATTTTCTCCTGAACTTTTTATGGTGATTGAGTTCCAGTTTCATGGCATTGTGGTCAGAGAATATGCAGGGAATAATTTCAATCTTCTGGTATCGATTGAGCCCTGATTTGTGACCTAGTATGGTCTATTCTGGAGAAAGTTCCATGTGCACTCGAGAAGAATGAGTATTCTGCTGTTTGGGGGTGAAATGTTCTGAATATATCTATGAGATCCAGCTGGTCCAATGTGTCATTCAAGGCTCTTGATTCTTTGCTGATTTTCTGTTTAGATGATCTGTCCATTGCTGAGAGTGGTGTGTTAAGATCTCCTACGATTAGTGTATTTGCATCAATATGACTCTTTATTTTGTTTAACAGTTGGCTTATGTAGTTGGCTGCTCCCATGTTAGGGGCATAAATATTTACAATTGTTAGATCTTCTTGATGTATAGACCCTTTAAGAATGATGTATCTTGTCTTTAGATTAAAAAATCTTGTCAATTGATGACATCCATAGTTCATTATATAGGGTAAATTGAATGCTGTTCATAACATATTTGTCTCTAGGTTAATCACTGATTACATATTTACAAATTATTGTGTGCTGTACTTCAATAGAGAATTCAACCTTTTCCCATTCCACACATTTATCATCTTACCATTAATAGGTATACATCACCTTTCCTGAGCACTATGTAATCAGTCTCTATATTATCCTCAGCCAAGAGAGGAAGACTAAAATTGAATCTCCTTGGAGAAGAACTTGAAAGTATTATTAAGAGTTATCACACAGAGACTCTTGATCTCAGGAAAACAAACTGAGGGTTGCTGGAGAGGAGGTGGTGGGAGGGATGGGGTCACAGACATTGAGGAGCGTATGTGCTATGGTGAGTGCTGTGAATTGTGTAAGACTGATGAGTCACAGACCTGTACCCCTGAAAAAATAATACAGTATATGTTAATTAAAAAAAAAAAAGAGCTATCACACAGAGAAGTTCCAAAAGATTGATCCTTCAGCAGGTATTTCTAAGCTAAATCAACATTGTTTTACACAAACAAAACCCAAAGTACCAAAACTGTTTTTGTTGGCAATAATCTATGAGGAATCTCCAGAATATGATGTTCCAAACCAACAGGCTTCCAGGCTACAAGCCATGACTGCGTGAGCTGGACCGTCAGAGAGAAGCCCTTGCCCCAAACCCTCAAGAACAGGATCACCAATTGTCTCATGATCCATTTTTTTCTTTACCTGTACTTTTAAAAGATGCTCCTATCATTTAGTCATGGCACTTCCCACATCTTTATTTTTGATAGTTACCTGATAGACTACCAATTCCTCAGACATTGGCAAAGTTGAATAATACTTTGAATAAAATACTATGAATAAAAATCCAAGTTGAAATTACAAAGCCACTCATTGTCCAAGGAAGATCTTAGCATATATCTATCTGTGTTTTAGTGACCAAATATTTAGTTTACCAAGTGTGTTAGCTCCTCGATGTCTAGAATCTTAAATCCTGCTGTATGACTACCATTAAACTATGTATTTCAAAAATGTGATCATTCAACACTAATGACAAGAAGGTCCAGCAATTCTAGAAATCAAGACTATTAATATTTGACATACAGTCATGAAATATGGACAATCAATGAAGACCTGGAATAATCTTGTCCTCTTAAAATAATGGACTGTCCTCCATCTTAAGCTAGAGCAGAAGTAGAATTCGAACTAAGAAGAGCAAGCAAAACTACATCTTGAAAAATGTATTATGATTTGCAAGAAAAGGTAAATGGTACCAAACCATAATGTGCAAATCAAAGTATCTGAGCATTTGCAGCCATGTGGATATGTGGATGGAGCTGGAGGGTATTAAGTTGAGCGCATTAAACCCCTCTGAGAAAGACTAGTATCATATGATTTCACTCCTATGTGCAGTTTGAGAAACAAAACAGATAAACAGGGGGCAAGGGATGTTAAAACTGATTGTCAGAGGGGCGCCTGGGTGACTCAGTTGGTTAAGCGACTGCTTTCGGCTCAGGTCGTGATCCCGGAGTCCTGGGATCAAGCCCCACATCTAGCTGCCTGCTCAGCGCGAAGCCTGCTTCTCCCTCTCTCACTCCCCCTGCTTGTGTTCCCTCTCTCACTATGTTTCTCACTGTTAAATAAATAAAATCTTTAAAAAATAAAATAAAAACTGATTGTCAGAACCATTCTATTACTGGAAAACCAGAACAACACTAATCTTCCATATTAGTCTTCTTTGTTTCAAAGTTTGTAGGTTTCAAAGAGAAGTTAACTCTTTCAGAAACTTGCAGAGTTAATAAACCTTGACCAATCCCTTCCCAAATACTATGCTTACTAATTTCAACCTAAAATCAATCTGATGCTTTAAGTAGCCTCAGTATCTCTTCCTTTATGAGACCCTACTCAGGCGCTGTGAAGATAGTATTTTTCTATAAAGCAAATTTACTGAACTTAGCTTCATATGACCAACATGTTTCCTTGGTGATCTTTGCCTGGTAACTCTAACGTTAAGTAAATTTAGAAGTGATGTAATGATAAAAGTACTAGAAGAGAGGGCTAAATGTGTAACCTCATCACATCTTAATCAGTACTCTCTTCCTCATGTCAAATTAAAGAAATGGGAGAGATTAAACCCAAATACATATTGAAGTGAAGTTTATCTGTCTCCTTTGTTGTCACACAAATGAAAGATCATTCATTTTGTTTGAAAAAAATGTACTGACCTGGAAAATCCTTAAAAATATGTAAATGGGACCAGGGAGAGAGACAAACCCATAAGAGACTCTTAATCTCAGGAAACAAACTAGGGTTGCTGGAGAGTGGGGGGAGGGAGAGGGATAGTGTGGCTGAGTTATGGACATTGGGGAGGGTATATGCTATGATGAGTGCTGTGAATTGTGTAAAACTGAAGATTCACAGAACTGTATCTCTGAAACAAATAATACATGACATGTTAATTAAAAATATGTAAATATAAATATTCACAGAAGTTTTCTAAGACTTCTCCAAGTAGTTATATTGATTCTAACTATGGTAATGGAATATCATAATGTAGATTGTAATGTTGGTAAGTCTTTAAGATGGGCTCACCCCTGTTTAGGATTCAGAGATTTAACCATAAGAGACACAGGGAAGTCTTTGAATTTTCACAGCATGTTATGATCATTATTAAGTTAATTTGTGTGACACCCCAGTGAGAGAAGTAAATATTGCTACACTTCTTTGACAAATGAAGACAGTGAGACATAATGAAGGTCAAGATTCATTTCTAATATATTGTACATATTATTTTTGAAAGATGATTTATTTATTTGAGAGGGAAAGAGCACAAGCAATGGGGAGGGACAGAAGGAGAGGGAGAAGCAGGGAGCCCGATGTGGGGCTTGATCCTAGGACCCCGAGATCATGGCCTGAACTGAAGGTAGATGCTTATCCAATTGAGACACCCAGGCATCCTTTTGTTGTACAAATTAAGCATTTTTTCCTCTATCCCTCATCACGGCCCTCTGAAGAGTAAGCATTGACTGTTGCAATATTGTTATTTGTTCCAAATCCCTAGTGTCTAAACACAGAAGAGAAGTTCACAATGTTTAAAACATCAGTCTATCAGTGAGAATGCTCCTATTAATAGTATTTTAATATATTTTATTTGTAGAGATAAATACAAACCCTAGTTTTCTATTTCAGCATAAAATATCATAGAAACAAACCACTCGATACAGGTAATGGTTCTAGTAGTGGCGAAAGAGTTCATCATCCAAGAAAACAAAAGGTCCCTCTCCCGAACTCCCTCCAACAGATTGGCTTTATAAAATAAGAGTTTCTGATTATAACCTCATACAATAAAAAAACTTTTCCCTGATTTTCTTTTATTCATTCTTAGAACAAAACTGTGAGAAATTGTGTTGGCATGGAGTATATGCAGAGCAGAACTTGATTTTTGCTTTGATAAATTATGTTGACCCCAACATGGAAGTAAAATATTTTGTGCATTTTGCATACATTACCTCCTGTACTGCTTATAAAATCTTGATAAAAACAAGGCAGATAGTATTTTACTATACACAAACAGGGAAACTGAGACAGAGTGCTTCTGCTCCTCTCCTGAAACAAGCAATAGTGGTGGTAAGAATCCGTGCCTTTGACTCATAGTCACGTAGTGCGTCTCCTACACATGATTGCATCCCGTTCTAGAACATTCTTTCCAAAGTTCAGTGGCCACAATTCTTCATAAAACTTGTCTTGGTCAAAATAAGTCTGTGATCACAAAATATGAGTAGACTATATTAGCTTAAGAGCAAAACTTTCTAAAAGCTATCACCATATTAAAGATATTTCTTCCACATAAATGTCAAAAGTTTTGGGTCACTATAATACCCTTTAGACATACTAAATGCCACTCTGATGGTCTGTTTCTGAAGATAACACTTTGATGCTGGGAATGTATTTTTTCTTCTGGACTTTAGATTTCCAGGAAGATGATATAATTTCCTTTAAAACCTTCACATGACTTTATATTTTAAGGTAAACTTCTGTGTTTCAATTTTAGCAAAATTGGTCATCCTTTTATACCTGAGGTGAGATATTATCAGTTACTTTATCACGCTCCTTTAAAATAAATTTTATATTATTATAAATTCTTACTAATATTAGAAGAGTTCATGGTATTACATCCTAATGCACATCTCAATCAGCTCATCATCAGAAAACATGATTTTGAGTAATGAATGGGATCCACTCTTCAGAGGCACTCATTTTGAGAGATTTTTCATAACTAGGGTATATAGCAACCAAGAGCATATCATTTAGTAGCCATGTACTTGAATTATTAAACATGCCTCCTATCAGAAGTCTCCTGGAGTGTGTTCCACATTTCAATAGGGCTACAGAATTAAGTTGAGGTATAATAAAATAGAGTTTAGAAATTAAACATATGCCTAAAATATTTTTAGGTTTAAGAGGGAAAAGGAAACATTCTAATAATCAGGAAAATAGCTGGCTTTTTTTTTTTTTACCTTAGCTAGAAGGTTAATAAATAAAAGCTCATAAGAACAGACTAGCCAGGAATGCGTTACCCATTGAAGCAAACCTTAGAAGACGATATAGCAAAAATAGCATTTATCTGAAATGATCATCTTTGTGCTTAGCATTTTACATAAACTCTCTCATGTAATCCCCACACAGACCCTGTGGGGTAGTCAGTGTTACTATCTCTATTTTACTTGTGAGAAAATACAGCTAAGTTGATATTAGTTTGTTTGGGCTCCCATAACAAAGTACCACAAATCACATGGCTTAAACAAAAGAAATGTATTGTTTTGTGGTTCTGAAGGTTAGAAGACCAAGATCAGGGTATCCTCAGGGTTTTTTCCCTCTGAAGGATGTGAGGGAAGGCTATGTTCCAGGCCACTCTCCTTCGCTTGTAGATGGCCATCTTCTCTACAGGTATATCTCTGGCCTCTTTTTAATAAGGACACCAGTCATATTGGGATAGGACTCACCTTAATAATCTCATTTTAATTGGATTACCTCTGTAAAGATCACACCTTCCAAAATGTCACATTGTGACATACTGGGGGTTATGACCTTAACATGTCAGCTTTGAGAGGACACAATTGAATCCTGCACACAGTTACTGTGTGGTTTAATTCAATAAATATTTTGAGCCTCTACTATGTGCTAGGAAGTATACTCAGTATTTGGGAGAGCAATAAATAATTCCATGTTATCTGGTAAAAGATGGGATGGTTTATCTGAACCGTTCTCTCATTTTCAAGATGAGGTCAGGAGTGACGTAGCTGTCTGGACTCTGATAAAATGCCAGAATAGTGAAAAGCTCTGTAGACCCTGGATTAAAGCAGGGAGTTCCGACCAAAAAAGTTGGGTGAGTTAAGTCAAGAACCTTAGAAAATAGGAGCCCAGTGCCTAGAAAGGCAAGAACCAAGGTAGAGGTAGGACCCTTTGTGACCCCAGTGCATGAGGTGGAGATCAGATGAATCAAGTTTGGATCAAATAGAACTGAAAGGTCTTTGTTAGTTGGCTTAGAATTTTATCTGTTGGTAAGAGTGAAAAGAGGTGAAAGATGACATGATTTATCCTCCAAACAGAGGCATGTTTTAGAATAAAAGAGGGGGCTAGAAAGAGGTCAGTGGGAAAAACAGGCCTGAACAGATACTGTCTTAGGTAACCAAAGAAGAGTGGTCACACTAGATCACAGGAATGCTGTGAGATTACGAGCGTTAGCCCAGTTTCAAGATCTGAATTGTTTTAGAAGCTAGGAAACACACAATATATTTTAACTTTATAAGCACAGTACATCCTGTGTATGTACAAAGAGACCATAGAGGAAGGAATGTTGAAAAGTGAACAGGATCACAGAGACAGCAACATCTGAGTTGGGGTTTGATAGGTTAGAATTCTGTCTATTAATAAAGACAAGGAAATACTTCCAAAAAAAGAGGAAGTAACATGTGGAACAGCATGGAGGCAGCAAACATAAGAGTGAGTTGTAGGATCTTGTTTTTCTTTAACAATAACAAACATTATTGAAGTAGCCTGTGAAAGATTGTGGTCAAAGAGATAGGAAATCAGTGATTAACAATATGGTGCTGGTGCTCACATTTTTGGGGAGGGAAGATAGATAATTTGGGAAAATGTTTGATTTTTATTAATACTTGAAGATATTACTAGCTCCTTTATTGTTCTCTCTTAAACATACTATATTCATCTTCATTATCATAAATGCTTAGTAATATTAGAAGACAACAGTAATATATCCCTAATATGTGTCTAAATCAGCTCTCTTCCATCAGAGAAGATGATTTTCAATAATAAATGATGGTATCATTCCAGGTACATGTATGTGATGCCAAGAAAATAAAGAAGAATAAATGTACATAAAATGTGAGCAGCTTGGGCTGGCATTTTAAGTGGGGTTGTCATGGTATTTGTCTAACTTTAGACGGCCTCCCTTCTCCATGCTGTAACTGTTTCGATCTTTTTATTGTAATGACCTGGTAATGTCAGGATATCAAGCAATAAGAACAAATTAAATGATTTCCATGCCACATTTTGTCCACAAGTTACAAAGCACAGCCCTGTTTAGGCCTTCCTAGTTTGCTTTAAGTCTTGACCTGAGACAGTGTGTGATTGTCCACATGGTCCATTTGCAGAACTGGTATTCCTCACTCATGTTTGGTGGTGAATGACAGATTTTATTTGTTTGTTTGTTTGTTAGTAGCGGAAAACCATTTTCCTTTAGGAAAATTCCCAGGTGACTCATTTAGAAAATGGAAGGCATGCTTTGGCCTTTGATTAAAACATATTTAGAGGCACAATTTATATACTCCTATGAGAATCAAGCCAATAGCCTGATCCCGTGGCAAAAAACTCTGTTAGATTAGTTCATGTGAGATCATTACTTTGTCCTTCCCTCTCTCCTTTCCCCCCTCTTCTTTTTCTCTCCTCTTAAAAAATTTCCCCCTGTTTTTTCCTGTCTCCTTTTAAGTTGGTAAATATATTGGGAAGATCAGCATGTAACAGCAGATCTAAAGAGAAGGTTCACACAAAGTATTCATTGTACCTTGAGAAAAATGTAGCGATTTTTTTTTTTTTTACTATTTTCTACTTCCTATTCTGCTTTAAATAAAAAAGACCCAGTGATATTAACTGAAACAGTGAATCTTGGAACACTGAAAAATTAAAATAAAATTATTAAGAAGAAAAAAAGAAGGGCCGTACTCTCTCAACACCTCTCTGTTCCTTTAAGAAGGAAATGTGGTAGTAATATAGAAGCTGAGGTGTCCTCATGTGGGGATTCCATACAGGATCTCTGTGAGTGGTTTCAGGGCCTTACTGGTGCTAGTGAAATTCTGAGGCAGGGCCTGGCAGGAAACCCGCAGGACTCAAGTCCTGAAGGGTGATGGATGGCAGATGGAAAGTTTGAATGCTAGAAAAGATGGAAAAAGAAGGAAATGTTTAAAGCCCCAAAGAAATAATATCAGATATTCATTTCATCTTATTGTTTTAAGATTTAGTTATTTATTTGGGGAACAGAGAGCATGTGAGTGGAGGGGGGTGGAGGGGGAAGAGGGACTGAGGGAAATGAAGAAAAATCCTCACACAGACTCTCTGCTAAGCACAATGTGGGTTCCACTGGGGGCTCGATCCCAGGACCCTGAGATCATGACCTGAACTGAAATTAAGAGTCAGACGCTTACTCAACTGAGCCACCCAGGTGCCCCAGATTTTGGTTTTAGAAAAGTTCCCTTTGGTAAGAATGTGAAGAATGCACTGGAAGGATAATTGTCTATTTAAGAAAAGAATTGCCTTTGTGTAGTGGAAAATAATGACTTACATTGAGACAGTGGTTGTGAAAAGGAAGAGAAAGTGGTGGATTTGGGAATTATGTTTTCTTGCTTTCTGAAACATCTTACAGAATATCTGGCAAAAGACGTCCTTGAATAAGTGCACTGGAATTTTTTAAGATTTGATAAAAATTCTAGGGGAAAACTGGTAGTGAAAGGTTTTAAATACAGCCCTCTTTAAGCTCTTCTTACTGAAGAATAAGATTTTTAGTTCATTGATGAAGTTATATGGGCTTTCCCCACAAATACCATTTACTTACATGCCCATGAGCAGTTGCCTTTTTTGCTCTAACCTTAATTCAGTCATACAAATAATTTGACAATTCGAGCAGGAATTATAAGAGCAAAAACAGCACGGAGACTTAGATCTACATAGTGTGTCTTTCTGTGTTCATCCCGTATCATGGGGGTGACCTGCTAAAATTAATCCATCTGTGCCTGATTCAGAACAAGCGTGTTTAGAGGGGTCTTCTGGCTCTGCCAACTGGACCATAAGTTTGAGTTTCTGGAACCAGGCAAATAGACTGTGACTGTGTCCTGCCCACTGTGCTGCTTTTCCTTATTTTCCCCCCTTTCCATTTCTTTAGGATCCAATATTGGTTGAATGAAAGGAAGTACAACTTTAACTTTATTATTGACTCTGAATAGTCCCTCATACTTGTTTGGTTCCTATTGAACTGCAAAGGAAAGCTTTCAGTACTATCTCTGCAATCACTGCGATGATAACATGACCATCGCGCACTGCTTTATGTTTTCATTATTTTCTCTGCACCTAAATAAGGTGTCAAGATTTTTAATACTTCAGGAGCAGTATTCCGTAAATTATAGTAATATATTGTACTTCTTTGACCTCTTCAATATTGTGTGATTTGGTTGGCTGGCCTCTCTATTTATAGCCCTGTTGAGTAGAGGGGCAGGAATGAATATCCTGCTGCTAATGAAAATATCATATTTTGAAAGAGTCAAATGATGATACTGTCTTGGTCCAGATGACCATATTTCACAAGATATACAGCATTAGGCACTGTAATTCTGATTAATCATTCTGCTGACAAAAGGTATAATGAGATTAGAAAATAGCCCAAAATTAATTCGCTCACTGACAAGGTTTGTACCCAGATTAAGAAGAGTGTGAACTTTTAACTTTTTAAATCTTATTAGAATCCCAAGTTTAAAGTCACATTCTTTTTCATTCTCTGCCAATACTTAGGGTAGTACATTTTGTATTTACATTAGTAAATATGGTTTAAAATGATGATGGAGAATTTTCTTTTATAGCCTTAAAAAACATTGATCAAATTACATCTATTCTTATTTTCTTTTGGAATTCTCAACTTAGTTTTGCTTTTTGAGAATAAAGAATGAATTCTTTGGGTTTTATACTAGATGGCTTTCATGGTAGCGATAACCGAGTTGAAAGCATTCTGAGAGAATTGTTCATATCATTGTCTCTTTAGCTCTATATGTATACTGACTCATGCTATGTTGCCTGCCTAAAGAATACTTAATGGCATTCCTAACTCTCATAGGCTATTCATGAAACAAATCGTAACATTGTTATTCAGCTTCTCTCACACTCTGCTTTTACCTTGTAAGAAAGGGAAAGAATATATAAACCATTTTTATCCCAACAGGGAGAACCTCCTCTGTGTCAATTTATGTAACTACTTTGCCATTATTTAAACTTTTGCCCTGTGAACACTCGGGAAGAGAAGCTGGGTTCTCTGGCAGTCCTTGTTACTTTGTCATGATACATTAATGAGTGCAGGAGCAGTCCTAAATTAATATAGTGACCTGGATCATTTCACAGGCATCTGAACTCTGCCCGAAGACGTCAGCGTGCCATGTGAGTGAGCCCTGTATGCCTCCCTCTATTCTCAATAGTTTTTTCTCTTTTGGCATCGTAAATGAAGAGCTTTCACTTTCAAGGAGACCTACAACCTTCCCTTCCGAGAAGCAGCAGAGATCTGCTCTGCTGTACAAGTTCATTTTCAATTAGTGTCTTGGATTTGCTCATTTGAAAAGCTTATGGGAAGCCATTATGTATTAAAGGATTTTAGACAGGTTAGGTATGATTTATAACATAAGGTGGAATTAGACAGGTTTAGTTTGATTAAAAAGCACATTTGTTGGGGTGGTGGTGGAAAGATTTATGAAGTAAAATCAAGTCAAAGAGAGAAAAATGAAAAAGGGGTGTGTAGCCTGAAAGAGGATAAACGGAACCTATGTGATTGGAGGTACTTAATCATATCTGTGACCGGCTCTATCTGAATTCCTAGTAGATGCTCAGGTATTTCCGTGACTTGGTCTCATTTCACCCTGGCAGTGATCAGCCAGGGTAAACTTGCAATTCCTATTTACAGCAGAGGAAACTGAGATTTGGAGAAGTCAAAAGACCGACTCAAGGGCAGATGGCCAGGCTGAGACCCGCACGTGGTGGTTTTCTGCCTGCCTCTGAAGTGCGGGCTCCTTCCGTGTTTCCGTAACGTTCTGCAATTGGTGAGTCCATTTTTCTCAGAGTGCTCACATGGGGCCGTGTTGTGGGTCTCATCTGAAAGGCTGAAGACATTCCAGGGAAACCAGGGGGAATTCCTGCGTAGGGCACAGGTGGTTCCCAAACTGATGAGGGGCTTACAGGGTTCTCAGTCCAGGTGTATCTCTTCCATACCTAATATTCAGGTGCCTCTCCCTTTAACTAAGCACACGTAGACATACATCGGACCAAAAAATCCTTTTTGTTGATATGTAGTATTTATCCCTTGGCTTGCTCCAGAAAGCATTGCAGTTGACTTCTCCACTGAAATGCTATCTGATAAGGGTTTGTTTAATTATCCCTCAGGAAATAATAATAGTTCCATTTGCATACAGAAGATTTTTGATCTTTACTAGTGACCTGATTGAATAAAAATAAATAATTAACAGTACCGACTTGCAAAAACGGCGAGAAAGACGAGATTGATATTTTTAGGCAGCAAAGCAGTCCTAACAAGGTCGTGGGAAGCTTATCACCTTGTCTGTCCTTAAGATTGGTCTCACACAATTAACAGGGTGAATTTTCCTTTATCATAAAGTGCAGGCCCCAGATGACAAGGACAACTGGACTAACCCAAATTAACTAATCTTTTATCTCTATTGCCAACATGATACTCTTTTACTGGATATGAAAGGGAACTCTAAACCACTTTAAGAGAATTTACTGAATATCCATATGATATCCAGACAAGGTGCTCACGCCTTCTGAGATCAACTTTGGATATCCAAGTTAAAAACACGTTTTAAAGCAATTGTATACTATAATTACCATATTTGCTTCAAGTATATAGCTTCTAAAACAGAGCGAGAAATAGAGCATTGCTATGCTTTGCTTCTCCAATGCCACTGATTCCTGCACACACTTAAGACATTATTCAAATTTTTGGTTGTTCAGGAATTTCACAGAATTAAATATATTCAAGGTAAGTAGGCTATTAACCAAGGATTATAAAGTTGATTTAGTGTTATATGAGGTAATTCCACTCTGCTGCAATAGTTTGACCTGTATATTAGGTTGAATCAAGTTACAGTAAATAGCATAGCATAACCCAGTGAAATCATTTCCTGTATTATGTTGACATCAATAACAGACCAATTATTTTTCCTATGATCATTTGTAAAATGTTGGCATCATGTGTTTGTGCTATTTTAACTCTACACGGGGCAAATGGTTACAAAGGATGCATGGTTCCTGTCCTTAAATATAAATTCATTTGGGGAGAAAAAAGTAACAAGGCAGAGAGAATATTTGTCATCTATAGGCAAAGTCCTGGTAGGCTTGGCAGTCTATTTAAACACTGTTATGCCCACTATGCATCATACACGGCTAGAGCATTAAAGAAAAGCCATGGGATATGAGTTCCAGGACTTTCTGTTGGATGTTCCTGTTGGAGGATATTCATTACCCCTAGGTGATGAGTCCCAAATACTGAATTATTCAATAGAACCCTAGGCTTCAATGGTAAGCCCATAGAACATTTCCTTTTACTTCTCTATGGGCTTCCTGGATTATGGGATCTATATGGTAAAGAAAATCATACACATTTGTCTTACACATTTAACTGTTACTGGAACTTGGTGAAGGGATTGCACATAGTAAGAATGTTTTATTTTGTGTTTTGTTTTAACTGATTTGGCCCCCTTAATGATACCCACTAACTGTTAGAGAGAAGTATCTGTCAGTAGTTTTATGGTAACTGACTTCTTTCAGGACCTATGACTTCATCTCAGAAAAAAAGTCTCTCTGGGCTAGAATTTGACATGCAAAAAAAGCTCAGTCTGAAGGAAAAGAGAAAGAGGAGGGGCAGGGAAAATACGTTCAGGAGCTCAAAGTGAATTTTTTATGTGCTAGATGATTCTAGCCACACACTTTTCCAAAGCCACCTGAGATAACTTTATGGTCCTAACCTTTATTTTAAATTAGGGAATTCATAAGAGAGGAACTCAGTTTTCTGGCAGATATATTGGATATGCAAGAAATAACTCTTGCAAATAAGTAAAGTTTAAGAAGTGGAATTTGAACTCTTTTTTTTTTAAATCAATTTTATTATTTTATCAACAATTCTCCCACTTCAGGGTAAACAGTTGGCCAGTTGATAGGTCAATCTGCAATATTTACGTGTTAAATAGTTTAATGCACATTTAAGTGTCTAGGTTTTCCTCTTTAAGAAGTTTATGTTACATCTAGAA
Source organism: Spilogale gracilis (assembly GCA_004023965.1). Taxonomy (NCBI): domain Eukaryota; kingdom Metazoa; phylum Chordata; class Mammalia; order Carnivora; family Mephitidae; genus Spilogale; species Spilogale gracilis. The sequence goes on along the minus strand of PITA01016956.1, from coordinate 31,345 downwards.
GAGTAACATAAACCACAAAATATGAAGAAAAATACCCCAAAGTTGATAATGTGTTTTAAATCATTTCTTCTCCTCGTTATGGCTTTATTGTTTCCTCTTGAGATTTCAAAATTCTACCTTATTTCCTCCTTCAAATTTTTCACAAACTACCCTCCTCACTTCCCCAACTCCAAGGCTGCAAATGCTGGCAAGTCTTAGAAAAGAAACATAGGGCCATTTTAAATCAGCAAGATTATTAATGGCAAGTCCCTGAAAGAATGTCTGGTCTATACAACATTCTCCACAAACAGTACATGCGTATGTTTGTGTTTTTATTCTTGCTATCATTTTTTTATTGTACATGAAAAAAATCCACCCCAGACAAAAACAAAACCCTTGATATTAGCAAGGTCCAGGTCTAATGACAGTGAGTGTTTGGTTGATCAATAATGAAATCAAAATAATTGGACAGAAGTGCCCTTGTCATTCAGGATCTGCACAGTCTTAATTGTGGTGTGTCTGCCTGAACACTCAGTCTCCTATTTCCAATGCTTCTGCTGCCCAGAGCAAGAGGAACGTTAGAAGCTCATTGCTCAGCGGATAGTCTGGAATTTGCCCCATTACTCTAACCTGCATTCTGAGAACTTTAGAAGGCACAGAACTGTCACAAAGTCACCAAACAGAGTTTTGCTGTCTCTACACTGTCATGTCCCTTCTCTTTACTGCTTCTCACTTGCTGTCCTCAGTGGGAGGGGAGCTTTACCAAAGACCACTCATAGGAATCTCGCCAAGCTCTTGCCAACATCCTTTCTCACCTTTATTTCCTTCTCTGTGACTGGGCTTTTTCCTCCTAACACTAGAGAAATATCCAAACATATTACCACCTGTCTCATGTCCGATATTAGCATGAGGCTGATAATTGCCTCGATTCCTTTGTAAAGCAGCGCCTCATGAATATCAGCTGCAGTCTGAATAAGCTAGAATTTACTGTGCCTATTTAGACATTGAAAATGGAGTAGTTTTCATTGCAGATGACATCTGATCCTATACCTGGATTGGTTATTTTAGCCCAAGTTCTTGCTTCTTCCCTGATAGACTGGAACCAATCTTAGAACCTCATTTACCATTGGGCAGAGACAGATGACTCTTTTCAGGAATTTGAAGCTTATAAAATGTGGGAGGAGGCTTTGTTTAGAACAAGAATACACAATTTTAACAATGAAATTTAGTTTAGGAGTCCAGGCAAGTGAGGGGATTGACCTAACGCTTAAGCTGCCATTAGCTTCATGGTAAATATGTCTGTGCCTCTGAAAATTAACAGGGCAATTAATGACATTCATATATTTCCATCCTGGAATAGTGTAGTGAGAAAAAAAACAGTTTATTCAGCCAAAATAATATCTTAAAGTTTTTACTTTGAAATAACTGGACTTAGAGAAAATTTACAGAAATAACACAGCCAGTTCTTGTATATGCATCACCCAGCTTCCACGAATGTTAATATTTTACAAGTATGATATAATTATAAAAAGTAAGTTAACATGGGTACAATACTACTAACGAAACTATCTACTTGATTATTCAGTTCTCACTAGCTTCCTCACTAATGTCTCTTTTTTCTGTTCCCAAAGCGAATCCAGGATGATACAGTACATTTCATTATGATGTCATCTGAGTCTCTTCCAACTTGTGATAATTCCATGGTCTTTCTTTATCTTTTGTGACCTTGACACTTTTGAAGAGTATTAGGCAATTATTTTCTGGAACATCTCTTGACTTGTGTTTTTCTGATCTTTTTTATTGATTGGCTTGAGGAGTTGCATTTTTAGCAAAAATATTACATAAGTGATAGACCTTTCTTGCCAGTGCCATACCAAGAGGTGCATGATGTTGAATTGTCTTATTACTGGTGGTGTTAATATTAACCCCTGGGTTAGTGTTTGCTGAGTTTCTCCATGATGAAGTTTCCTTCAAAATTATTGAATATCTTCAAATATTCCATTCCTGTTTCAACTTTTCCCACTAAATTTAGCATCCATATGTGGATTATTTTATTAGAAATGCTCTGTAGTTAGGATGGTGGTTTGTTTTCCTTGTTCCTTCTGCATTTATTAATTAGAATCTTTCTATATCCTTCTATAAGACAGTAATAATACTAAAGACAAGATACACCATTTATTTGTTAAATGACTTAGTACACTGTGGACTCATGGATATTTATTTTATACTGTGGATTATAATCTAGTATTATCATTATTCATTCTGTTACTCAAATTATTCTAGCTTTGGCTATTGGGAGCTCTTTCAGTCTGGCCTCTCTGTTCCAAAGAATTATCTTTTCATGCTTTTTAAACACCTTGAAGATAGTTCACAATCAAACATCTTAAACTTTATGTTCCCTGCCTCTCAATGACTTTACAGACAATGGCTTCTCCTACATGTCAGCACTCAAGCCTGTGCAGTCCTTCTCGCTTTTCCTCTACTAGTGTGCCCCTGTGTGCTTGACTCTCCATTACAGTAGCCTGAGAATAGTCCCTCTGATCAGTTCTCGAAGACGCAAAGAATGGAGGAGACTGGCTGGCCAAGGACTTTCTTTAGCTACCAGACAAGGGGGAAGGAATGACTAATTTTTACCCAACTCATATGCACATACCAAACCAATGGCTAAGTCCTTAACAACCTTGATTATCTTTATCTTGCACCATTTACCTTATGGCCTATTTTCAAAATGAAGAAATTGAATTTAAGTGACTCGTTGAAAGCAGCACTGATAGTAAGTGCTCCCTGTGATGACATGTCTCACAGAATAAGGCCAAGACCACTTTAGCTGCCTGAGTTGTAGAGAAAATGACTGTGCTTGAAAAGATGGGAATTAGGAAAGGGGAATTGTCAGTGGGCTACAAGATGGGCAGCTTAATGAAAATAAACAGGGAATGATTATAAGGAGATTTCCCTAGTGTCCCGAGTTTCAGTATCATCAAACTTATTCTTTCAATAAGAGGTTTTGTGAGGACATACTTGGGCATAAAAGCACAAGCTGAATAAGGAGACCTTTAAAAGTTAACAAAACCAATTCTTAAAACTATCTTTACTCGAGGAGGAAAATTCCATGTACTTCTAGTTCTAAGTAGAACTGAAAGTTAGATTTTGGTTCAGATCACTTGTAATCTTCTGTCATGAAGGGAACGAATCTGAACTTGTGGGCTGGGGGTACCTAAAGCTTCTTGAAACTGAGAATGATGGAAGATAAGCCCTCGATTTTTGAGATCCTCTCCAAATTTTACCAAATGATGGATCACCTCATAATCCATTTATTTCAAGAGATATGATTACAATTGTCCTCTCCTTAATTACTTACGATAATCATGATTTATTTGGATATGTTGTGAACATAAAGTGATTTGTGCTTATCATAATGGTTTTTGAGGCAAGCCTAAATATATTTACTTGTATATACATATATATGTATACACACACACACACACACACACACACATATATATGCACACACACCATATATTTACATTTTATAGCATAAAATACTTGAATGTTCCTTTCAGTGCCCAGCCTATGTCTATGGCTTGTCAAGAGTGGATGGTATTGACGTTTATTTCCATAGGTTATCAACATGGGAAGTTTGACTATGCTTAATTTTCATGAGGGGCCTGTCAAAGTTCAGAAACAGAAATGAAGAACAATCATGTGAAATGATGTGTCTTATGTAAAACTTATAGGATAAAGGTTTGAGGCAAAACATACTACATTGTAAGGCATACAAAGATGATACATAGATGTGTGGGAACTGTGTTAGAGATTCCAAAATGGGGGGGAAGAAAACCCCTGCCTTCCTTGGCTCCCTAGAATCGTTGCTTCTCCACGGAATTATATCACTTTCCAAAGTCTAGAGCCAGATTTCAGAAGAGTGTAATTTAAACTGAATTAAGTCTCTGGGGGATTTATGTAAGAAAAGCATTTAAAATCCACCTTAAGGAACAAGGCAAAGAAGACATTTTGAAATGATTGTGTGGAAGTAAAGATCAAGTAAGATTTTCAGGCAAAGGGAATGACTTAAAAAGTGGGAATCTGGAGTAGAGGGCAGTAAAATGCAAAGTAAATTTGGGGAGGTAGGATAAAATTAGATGACCAAACTAGGAATTTGCCTATCGTTCCATAAACAGAGAAAAGTCAGTTTTGTTTTGTTTTGTTTTGTTTTGTTTTGTTTTGTTTTGTTTTGGAGAGAGATTTCACAGTTTGTGTTGTTTGGAATTTCCTTGAGTTATTTATCATTTTTGGAACATCATAGTTCCAGTGTGTTGTGGCTTTCATTTGTGTTTTTTAACGGTATAAGGACATTGTTAATACTGTAAAAATGTGAATCTGATGCTAAGATGATTTGGAGAGGGAAGATACTACAAGCAGAAAGAACAGGTGGAAATTAGTCTAGATATGTATGAAATAATAAATATTTTATTTGAAATGGGAGTTAAATGTGGAATGGACAAAGTGGATGAGAAAAGTATAACTAAGTTAAAATCTGCAGGGATGACCCATTTGTGAATTAGTAGTTTTTTTTTTATTTTGAAGAAACTAGTAATTTTTTAAATTAATAAGAAAAATGAATCTACCAAGACTTAGGACTTTCATGTAGTTTTCACAGATATTTAAAAGATATATTTAAGAAATGTATTTCATTAAGAGGATACTAAAATTGACTTGTATCCACAACCCATATTGATGCTTTTATTCTGAATCTGATAAGTGATACTTATTCTCTGTATTATTCGTTTGCCATTTTAGCATGTAGTTATACCGTGTTTTATTGAAACATTAAATCTCTGAACTTAATTTAATTTTCATATTTGTTTATCATATATCTATAATTATATTGTAAAGTAATTCATTCAGGGTAGCAGAGAAACAATTTTTTATACTTTATTTTCCCAGGGGCATCTAAAATAGTAGGTTAGAATTTATATGTGCTTATTTTTTAATTGACAGATTGAATCAAAAATTGGAAAAGAAACTTTCATAGAGTAGGTATAATGGCTGCAAATATATTGAATATTTTTCTTTGATATTGTCCCCAAGTTTATGAACATTGATGTTGGTAAAAATGCAGCTTTGTTTCAAAAGAAATCTTTATTCTCTCTCTCTCTCTCTCTCTCTCTCTTTAGGGGTAAGGATTGTAAACTGCATTACATCTTTTAGTGAAGTATAGTTGACATGTTAGATACAACATATAATGATTTGATATTTGTATGCACTGAAAGGATCACCATAATAAATCTAATTAACATTCACCACACAAAGTTATAAATTATTTTTTTCCTTTGTAAAGGGAGACTTTTAAGATTTTTTTTTAAAGAATTTGTAAGAGAAACTTGAAGTGTTATATATCTATTTTTGAATCTAATCATGTGGCTCAGGAGTGATGATGACTCATGGCAGGTCAAATATAAGGCTAACATTTTGAAATTCTTTACACTAAAGTGAAGTTGTTGTTTTTTTAGATTTTATTTATTTATTTGACACAGAGAGAGATCACAAGCAGGCAGAGAGGCAGGCAGAGAGAGAGGAGGAAGCAGGCTCCCTGCTGAGCAGAAAGCCCTTCCCATCCCAAGATCCTGAGATCCTGACCTGAGCCAAAGGCAGAGGCTTTAACCCACTGAGCCACCCAGGTGCCCTAAAGTGAGTTTTCTGAGAGTTCTGCAGGACAATGTTGGATAGCAGGATCAAACTTCTTAACATTAAGAAGCTGAAACAATATAACACCATATGACTGCAAGTATATTGTTACTAAATTCTTTTTTTTGAAGATTTTATGTATTTGAGAGAGCATGAGAGAAAGAGAGAGAGAGAGAGAGAGAGAGAGAGAGAGAGAGAGAGAACGGGCATGGGGGAGGGGTAGAGGGAGAAGTAGTCTCCCTATTGAGCAGGGAGCATGATGAGGGACTCGGTCCCAGGACCCTGGGATCATGACCTGGGCGAAAGGCAGATGCTTAACCAATTGAGCCACCCAGGCCCCCTGCTAGTAAGTTCTATTGATGTATATACTTACATTGGTTAAATACACACACACCTTATCTCCTCCTGGCTCTGGAGATGCCAAATAACATAGATGTTACATTTTAGGTGGGAGAACTTTATTAAATGACTTGGTATGAAACAGCTGTGTGACAAACCTCCTTGGGTACACAGTAATGGTCTTGGAATCATTTCTTCATAAAAGGTGCATATATATCCTCATCTTAGAATGAGAAAACCAATTTTATGTCATTGTTGCCACTTCTTCAGTAGCTTTCTTTCAAGAGTACCAGCACAAGCATCTGCCCTCAAAATTATTTTGCAATTAGCCATCATCATTCTGCCTTCCAAAACATTGTTAGGAAGTGTTCTTGGCTTCTGTTTATGTATTAAACATACTGAATAAATACTAAGCATGGGAGAAGCTGAACTATTACCTTACATACTGGGGACAAAAGAAACCTCTATTCCAAGGATTTATCTTTTTTTTTTTTTCAAGGATTTATCATATACAAAAATTTTATCAAGATACATTGGATTTATGTATACAAGTTTTTAATTCTGAAAGAGCTTCCAAAGACAGAGATAATGCATGTATGTAAATCACTGTGAAGTTAGCAGAACATGCCAATATGAATAGGTCATAAAATTAGAAGTGGTAATAAATGTTGTAATGTTTTAAAGAAGGAAAGGATCAACTCTGGTTGGACTTAACAAACAAGAGTCCTTACAAAAAGTAGGAGTCACACCAAAAGTAGGGCATCAAAGTCTGTAGAATAAAGTAGGAAGTTAGAAACTAGAGTCTGAGAAAATAATAAGGCTCAGCCACCAGTGTGGACAAATTGAACAGAATTTGGAATCGTAAAGTTGCTGCTTGTGCTGCGTTCCAAACATTGGCAGATTTAGGTTTTGAGTAATTATTTGGGGCCTCAAGTATACCTGGTATGACACTTCACAGTTAAATTTTGATCTTGATGTTCAACCTCACTTCTTGTTTCTGATACGCATCTAGGCTTGTCTCATCAGCTTGATGCTCTATTCAGTCCTCTTCATTTTTCACCTTGGCTCCTGTTTTTGTTTCTACCTTAGAATACTTTGGACACCTACTCCTTCTGCTCACTGCCCTAGTGCCATGTGGCAACCTCATAGACATGATGAAATGTCATATATTATGTTCAAGTGATGCTAAATTGACTTACTTTTTGAGAAGAGAAAATTTGTGTGGTTATGGATTGAAAAAAAGGAATATAGAAGTTAAAGAAAAATACCCGAGAAGACCAAGTCCTAGAAACTTTCAAACAACCAGTCAAAAAATACCCCAATTTTTTTTATCTTTTTCTACAAATTACACTGTATTTTACTTATTTTTCCTATATAACTTTTATATTGACTCATTTTAAGCTTTTTGTGTTCATCTTAAACAAGGTTATCCATATATCATTGTTTGGACCTGTAATTAAAATTTTTATTCCCACACAACTATTAAAATTTTCTCCACTTATAACTAATTTTTTAATAATTTATTTTATTTTTTCAGTATTCTAAGATTCATTCTTTATGCACCACACCCAGTGCTTCATGCAGTATGTGCCCTACTTAATACCTAATGTTTTTTGTTTCATTCTTTATAAATACTTTTATGATTAATGAGCAGCTGAACTGTTAAAGTTTTGGTCAGAAAATTTTAGTAAGATTAAATTTACAGTGGTATGCAGGATGATTGGAGGTAGGAAAATAGAAGGTTAAGGTAAATATAGAATCATGAGGACCTGTATTAATAGACCTGTATTAAGAGTCTTCTCTAAGCAAATAAAGGGAAGGAAATAATAGATGTGATAGGAAATTGAAGTGGTTGGCAAGTTTAAAGGTTAAAAGGATATTAGATTTTGAGTCTCGGTGCTTGAAAAGATGGTAGTAACATCAATACAAATGGTAGTGTCTGGAGGAAGGCTTTGTTTGTGAGAATGGATGATCAGTTTAGTTTGGGAGTTACTTAAGTAAGGCTCTGGTAGACCAGACTATAGCTCCCGGTTACTGTTGATCTGGATGTCAAGTTGCTTAGCAATAGTAGTTGGAACCATGGGAGTAGTTGAGGTCCCTGAGGGGGAGAGTTTGTTGAAAGAAAATAGCAGATGACCCCAGGAAGAACCTTGACTGGAGGTCTGTATTTATTGGGCAGAAGGAAGAACAAAAGGCAACAATGGTAACAGAGAAGCAATGATCCGTCGTGGAAAGGAAGAATCAGTATAGTGTGTGGTTGTGCCCACTGAGGAAGGCTATCATCTAGAAATGGAGTAGTGGCTAAAAATGAAACCCTAGTTTTCTTTTTTTGAGCACTTTTGAGCATTACTCACCAACTGAGCTACTTAAATGTGCAGAATGCTATTGAACAAAGTGGGCATCAGGTGGGAAGGAAAGAGATCTAGTCTGAATGTGAAGACTTGATCAAAAAAGAATGTGTGAAAGTTGGTAAGATATCTGAGAGCAAATGGCCTGTTAAACAGGGACTGTGGTTTGGACATAGAGGGATAGATGAGTGGAACATGAGGGCTTGGGTACATTTGGGAAGGACATGGGGTAATGGGAATGTAATCAGGGTGGGACACTCTCTTGATAGGAGTAGGAGATGGCTTCAGCAACCAGTTTTGGTGTACAAGATTAAGGTTTGGTCAAGGAACAAGGCTGAATTCTAGTTCTTCAAATTCAGAAATAAGGCCAAGATTATCAGCAAATTTGACTTAATACTGACACTGACATTTAAGGTCCAGAACTAGGACTCCCCCACCCCAAAGATTTCCTCAGAAGTTGGAATGGGATTTAGAAGATGGGTAAGAATCACATGACTTTATGTAAGGAAGAGGATTCTGCAGAAGCCCAATCTTGGAGTCATTCTTTTATTTTATCCTCATAAAACTTCAAGGCATAAAGTTATTGTCAGAACCAGAAACAGAAACTGCTTTTTTAAATTGTCTTTGCAGTGCTCACAGGAGCATTGTGAGGTCAAGGACAATGAAGGAGACTTGTTTACTAATGGTGATAATTCATGTGGATGATTTCAGGGAGAGCACATTCATGGGATTCTGAACACTAAACATCACGTAAGGAGGGATGATGTATTAGCACATGGTACATGTGTGGCTTATTCTCTCTAACAAACCATGTAATGAAAATGTTCTAATGTCCTCCAAGATCCAACTTGTCCTTGGTGAACCCAGATCCGTCTGTAGAGCCTAGGTTAAATTCCCTGCTCCGATAGCACTTGCACACCTATCCTGACATTTTGGCAGGAAGTGTGACCTCAAAGAACTTTTGCTAACCTGGTTAATTTTCTCACCTCTTTTAGTTTCTACCCACATCGTGCAACTGCTAAAAACTTTAGTGGCAAGAAAAACTCGTATATAGATTAGAAACCCCTAATTCCCTAACTCTTGCTCCTCTAATTACCCACTAACTGAGCTACTTAAACCGTAGTGAGGAGAGTTGGAACCAGTTGTATGTAGAGGAGGGAATACAAGGATGAACTCACATATGTTTTCCAATATGACTGGAACCAAAGAATGATGAAAGACTATATGATACTTACCTGGTCAGTTTGGTCCTTGCAGTTGTATAGGAACCAGATTATTAGCATGACTTAAAATATAGTGAATTTTGACTATGAAAACAAACTGCTTTTGAATTCTTCCTTTCCTAAGATACTGGTTGTGCCTGCATATAAGGAGTCTGTCAAAGACACACAGTGACAAGGGGATTTTATAGAGTGCCAAAGCCATGCTAAATTTATTTCTTTTAATTGTGTCCCATATTCCCCTTTTATGAGCATACCCATATAAAATAGTACATAATATTTAATGAATATAGGCCTGTAAGATCTTCTGGATCTAAATTCTATGTATGCACATGAATGAAGTTCAATAAAATTATTTTATTGGTGCAAAGGAATGTACCCACAGATGCTTTCCTACTTCTTTGCAGTTTAATTTTTTTTTAAGAAAACAGAATCTGCTGTGGGAACACAGTAATTAATGTTGCCTGTCTCACAAGAAAAGTCCATTCACCAAATTTACAGCTAAAAACGCAGCTCCAATCAATTCTTACTGTGTCTTAACATCATGTTTTTCATCCCTATCTCATTCTTTTGTTAATTAAATAAGATTTGTTATTTTTGGGCTCGCAATTCAAAGAGCTCACAGAATTTACCTAGTTCAAAATTCAAGGGCTCAGTAATGTTTTTATATTGAAAAATAATCAATTTAGGTTAGAGGAGATTATGTGCAGAATAACAGTCTAATCAGAGACCTGAGGGTCGGTGAAATATTGTTATATTTCTGTTTCAGGTTATTCCTCTTGTCTCTCCCCCCACATTAAACTGTGATAAGAGTCGAGAATGCCTTTTATAAATGATTTAAATGCCAGGAGATGGTCACTAAGAAATGCAAAGATTGATAAACAACATTTGTGCAGACGGGTTAACTACTGAGTAAAAGTCCATTAATGCTTTTTAATAATACCCATTTAATTAGAACTCACCTGGGCCGGCCCATCCAGTCATCAAATGACAACTATAGCTTGTACATTCTCTCCTTTAACAGACAGCACATATGCCCTCTGCATCTGCTGGGTTCAAGCCATGTCATGCAGTCACGTGTCCAAGCTCGTTTATAAGTACCCTTGACTCCTCTTCATTGGCTTAGGGGTCCACTCCACATTATCTAACCCTGTATGACCTCAAATTTCTTTTTCCAAGAGCTCTTCCCTGAACTAAAACCAATAATTCACCTACTGAAGCCCATGTTCAGTTTGTGGATCAAAATTTGACTTTTAAATAGAATATCTACTAAAAATATAGAAGTAAAATAGAAAAAGTGTTCCTTGAAACCAGGAGTTGCAATGTATTGACTATTTTCTGGGGAAAAATCCCTCCACATTGCCTATCTCATTCACATTTAGCTAAAAGCATTTTGCCTAAATGACTGGAAGTATCTTGGGTGAAATAAGTATAAAAACCTTCTTGGAAACATGAGCAATATGAAACTAGCAATAAAATGAATTCTCTAGCTGGTTGATTCATTGGATCAGTTGAGCACACACCTCACGTTGTTACGTAGTGATAGAGCCGTCTTGCTCCATCTGAGAACAGGTGTATTCAGCAAAGAGAACTGGTACATGAGCCTAGTGGTAGCATCAACCTTGCATGGCCTGGTGAGCTTGATCAGATTTGCACGCTTAAGTGTTGTGTAATGACCAGTTGCATTATAGGCATCTCTTATAGGGATTAATGAGGAGGAGAAGTTGACAGATGATAGATTTCTTTATCCATTTCCCTGAATATCTGCAAGATTACTACCTGGTCTCACATCTTCCTTTGTCCTGTTTTTGATGAGGGAAGGATGAAAAGTACTCCTTTCTTTAGCCTAATAATAGTAGGAAATGGAGACATAGTATCTTCATCTATCTTGGGCCTTATAAAGACTGCATGTCCCATTCCTGTTTTTACCCAAAACGAACTTAGGTACTTCTTCCTACCTCATCTATTCCTCTATTCTTCATTAGTTACTTCTTCCCTACATGTACTTAATGTCTGATAGATTTGCTCTTTTCCTTTGTGTTATGCCTTTTCTTTGGACTCAAAGTTAGATTGATACTGAATGAAGCTCGTACTCACATTTTGCTTCAAGCGATTCAACTGTCTTGCTCCAAGATCTAACCCTTTTTAAAAACTGCTTAGGTGGAAAGACAATCAAGGCACTGCAGCCTTCCTTTAATGTAGAGGTTGGGTGATTACAGCCTTTGGGCTGAAAGTAAGCCATAGCATATTATTGTAAATAAAGATTTTATTGGGATACCACCATTGCCCTTCCACTTACATATTGTCAATGGCTATTTTTAAAACTATTTTTGGCAGAGTTGAGTAGTTGAAACAGAAACCATATGGCCTACAAAATTTCTTTACAGAAAGGTGGGCCAACACTTGCTTTCCAGGAGTTAGACAAGGGTTTGGACAAGAAGACAGCTGAAATTTTTATTCCCTCCATCTATGAAATTGTGTCCCAACTCCTCTTGTATAGAGGAAGTCATTTCCAGGCCACAAATGAACTCATTTTTTTCTTAAAATAATTATTAGAAAATCATTAGCAAGTTCTAGCTCATAACTGTGTTCCCCTATGTGTTGTATTTACATGTCTTGTGCACCTAACTAAATTATTTTTGCTTAATTGCTGAGGAAGTATTCATCATATTAATAAGAGGAACTACAAAAATTTTTCTACTCAACTGGCTTATGACAAATGGAGTGCAGAGGCGGTTCTTTTATCAGGAACTTTCACAGAAAAACTCCTATTTTGGCTTCTTAAAATTTTGAATGTAAGACAACCTGGGCCTGCATTCCCCCTTAACAGCAGTGGGTCGGGGTGAGTAAGTATTGCCACTACGGGCTGGGCCTGGATCCTGTAGCCTGTCTAGGTCCCATCCTCATTCCACATATCTAACTGCACTTCTGGACCACGTCACTACTCCTGCAGATATCTAAGCATGGGACCATCTCTGCTCTGGTTTTCAGCCCTCACTGAACATGTACAGAGCCACACATGCCAGGACTCTTGTTCTAAATGGATATTTTAGGGCACTCCTAGATCTTATATCTCTTAGACTTCATGCAGGCCACATTTGGGCCTCTTGGGATTGCAAGCTGGATGAGTTGCTTCTAATCAAATGAAGGCACTTAAGAAGAAGATGCTTAACAAAGCCAGAGCTCTGAAATATTAGACTTGGCTATAAAGGTCCTTTGTTCTAATGAGCCAGAGAAGAAATAGGAACCATTAAAGCCAAACCAGCAAAGATGTGTTTTATTAGCAGGACAGAGTAATAAATGGGAAACTCTAAACATGAGTATTTATGGCTGTAAAAGTTTTTGTAAAGCCTAGAAAGAGGAAGAGAGATGCCTGAGGCTCCCCAAAATAAAGCATTTTTAGCATTCCCCTGAGTAACAGACAGATTGTTCAGGGGATTGAGGTTTTTGATCCCTATTCTGTGGGGAGCAGCTCTGTGGTCTCCCAAAGGGGCACTGACCCATTTCACTTGGTGGCCTTTTATTTTTTTTTTTTCCACTCTTACAAGGTCATCCATGTGGTTCTTATTGCCCATCCATTGGCTTGTCCAAAGCAGAAGAGTGTGTATGGGGCTGGGGGAGAGGGTGGGAGGGTACTCTTGTGCCTGCCTGCCTGGGGGAGATAAAGCATGAAGGCAAGAGGATCAGAGTCAGGAAGAACTGTGGAAGCATCAGGAGAAAAGTGGGGAGGGAGAAGAGAGAGAAGGTTTCTGACTTATTCTCATTGACAAGTCTCCATCTTGTGTAACTAGTTGGCAATATGGCCAAATCTAACTCTCGCTCTTGCCCCTCCCCCCATTTCTCTCTCTCTCTCTCTCTCTCTCTCTCTCTCTCTCTCTCTCTCTCTCTCTCTCTCTCACACACACACACACACACACACACACACACACACACTCTTAGAGCAGAACAGAGCTAAATGTCAGCCAGATAAGAAAAAAGAAAACCCAGCCCTCAATGATAGCTAGCAGTTTAATGTTTATGCTTGAAATCAGAAAAGAGGAAAAAATATTCAGGGTTCATACTTTTATCAACATTTTGTCAGTTTTTCAGGTTAAAGATTTTCTTTCTTTATGATGCTAATATGCCCTTACTATGTCAAGACGTAATCTTCATCCAATATGGAGGAAGCTATTCTGTGATTTCAAGGGGGAAAAATTTGTCTTTTTTCAAAAAAATAATAATTATCTGCTTCTACTTACATGTATATTCCTAGTATCTGTCTATAGAACTAAGATTTCCAAGACCTCTTGTGTGATTTTATAATTACACTGTGCAACCATGCATACTTCATGCTGCACAAGTATCTTAGAATAACAAATGAAATGCTATGTATAATGAATGTATGTTATGAAATGTTATGAATAAAATAATTAGATCTAGATAAGACCTACATGAAAAGTTGCTCATACTCATTCTACTTCTGTGTCTGTCCTCAAAGATATTTCACAAGACCTAAAATGAGGGAATTGGAATGGATCTGGGACTATGACCTTAATTAATCCATTATTTGAATTTGATCCACAGAGGAGAAACTAGCAGGTGACACTGTTGTAAGGAAGAGAACCAAGGGATTGTGGTATCATGGTAGATAAGCAGAGTTTTCAACTTCCTTTGTGCTGTGAGAATGGATAAAAACATGAATTTGACAAGATGAAGATTGTGGTGGCCTTAGTGAGAACAGTGTCAGAACTAGTGGAGGGTATTTCCTACTGGAAGGGGTTTAAGAGGAGAAAGACATGCGAGGAAGTAGAAATAGCTAATGTGTTTTGTTAGGAGGGAGAACAACAACACGGGACATAGATAAAGGAAACAAAAGGATTAAGAAATTTTCTTTTAATATGAGAATCACAAAACCACTTTTGTATGCTAAAATGAACAAACCATTCGAAATAAATTAATACAACAAACTGAGGGTGATAATTGAATAAGAATTCTTGTGAAGAAAGGCAGGTGGGGGTAAAATCCAAGACAAAAGGTAAAAAAGTTGGCCTTTATAAAGAAGGATAAGAAAGCTGGAAGGAAGTCAGAAAGAATACAAGGAAGTTGATAGATTTAATGGTAATCTGATGACTTCCTTTTTTTGCAATGATTTAAGAAGCAAGAGAAAGCGGTATTGGGAGTTTGACACACAAGTGAAATAATGATTTCAGAGAATGGACACTCTAGGATTGTTGGGTTGATTTGAAATTAGTGAGCATGAATATAAAGTTAGACCAATTAGCAATTTTAGTACCTTGAATGTGAGTTGTAGACACCAGCTAGGTTGATAATAGGCTTGATTGGATTTAGGAATTTATTTTTAAGGCCATCTTCTTTAATTACTCTTTTTATATAAAGTTGTTTATTGCCTGAAAATCAGTTTCATGGAAACTCGGAACCATAATGGAACCATAATGGCCACAGGGAGTGTGGAAAACAAGAATAAACCCAGATGCAAGTGGGTGTGATTCTGTTCACAGAGGGCTTTGCTTTTTAACATTGAGATAGCTCTGTTGCTTAGGAAGGGTTGGGTTCTAATCACAGCCTTCTCTGTGTTCCATTACCATGTGTGTCCACTTGAGTCCCATGGGAAGGGTCTCTTAGCAGGAACAGGTATGGTGCTTTCCAGCCTTACTTTTAGACTTGCATTAGTCAGCTCAGGTGGCCAAAACAAAATACCATAGACTGGAACAGAAGTTTATTTTCCGATTGTACTGGAGTCTAGGACGGCCAAGACCAGGGTCCATCAAGGACCCTGGTATGGAACATGTGGAAGGTATGGAAGGTATGGAAGGCTACCTACCTTGTCACAGGGTCCTCATTGCCTTTCTTCTCAATGTACACTAATCCTCCTGGATCAAGGCTCCATGCTTGTGACCTTATTTATGTTTACCTTTCTCCAACTACTTTTGTTGAGAGATTCAACACTTGGATTTGGATGGGACACCCTTTGGTCCAGATCAAGGATTTTACAGTGTTTTATACAGTGTAGATGAACGCTTTGGTGCTCAGGCACCATTCATCTCTGGGTCCTTCACAGAACTGGGCTGGCAGTGTAAGCTCATCACTCTCTCAAGATCAAGTGATAAGGGAGAGTTCAGTGTACAAAGAAGTGCCTAAGTGTTCTGTAGGGTAGCTTGCATGCTTTTCCACCTCATACAGGGTGCATCACTCTGTGTAAATATAGTTAGGTTTGATTTGCTATGGTTTTGAGTTTTGCATCTATGCTCATAAGAGATATGATCTTTGTTTTGGTAGTAAGGTAGTCTGTCTCATAGAATGAAATGGGAAGTATTCCCTGCTCTTTAACTTTCTGGCAGAGTTTTCTGAATGAAGTCATATCATCTTGTAATTTCCTTGAGGGAAGGTTTAAACCATAAATTTGGTTTCTTTGGGAGATAAGAGCTATTAAGTTTATCTCTTTTTTCTTGAATGAGCTTTGTGATTATGTGTCTTACAAGGAATTTGTTCCCGTCAGCTAAATTGTTGAATTAATTGGCATAAAACTTAGTATTTTCATAGCATTTTCTATATTTAATATTTGTATTAAATTTTATTGTATATGATTTTTATTCTATTTTTATTTTTAGTGTTTAATTTGATAATATTTAATAAGCTAATATGTTATTAGAATCTATAGTGATTTCCTTCTCTCAGTCTTGATATTGGTAGTTGGCTTTTTTTTCTTTTTTTTCCTGGTCAATATGGGTTTACCAATTAAATGCTCTTCCTAAATAATGAAGGTTTGGTTCCATTCATTGTCTCTCTTATTTTCCTGTTTTCTGTTTCACTTATTTCTGCTCTAATTTTAATAATCTCCTTCCTTCTGCTAACTTCGGGTATACTTTACTCTTGTTCTTTTTCTTCAGGAAGAAACTGAAGGCGTCATACTTGCCACTATATCCTTTGACTTCTCAGGCCAAAAATTTAAATCCTCCTTGGTGCTCCTTTTTGTTGTCACACCTTTTTTTTTTTTTTTCACACCTCTTATCCAACACACCCTGGAATTCTGTTGTCTACACTTGTAACATGCCCCAGGACTTCTCACCCCTATCCTATGCAGTAGTCCTGGTTTACTGCATTGGTAGGACTTGCCTGAAATATTGCAATAGTGTCTAATTATCTCTGCTTTTATCCTTGCCCCTGTATAATCTATTTTCAATGTACAGTCAGAGTATCCTTTCAAAATGTAATTCAGATCAGAAGACACGTCTGCCCAGAATCTTTCAGAGGCTTCTCATCTTCCTCAAGCCAAAGTTCTTTTTATGACGTACAAAGCTCTAAATGATGGGGCTCTTTATTAACTCTCCAACCTGATCACTTACAGGATCCCTATCTCTTAATCTGACAGGCTAACCTTCCCACTATTCTTCAAACACAGCCGGCATTTCTCTCTCTGTATGTCCTTTGCACTCTTTCCTCTGGCTAGAAAAATCTTTCCTCGGATAAGCATGAGGCAGTACTTACTCATCTCTTCTAAATCTTTGCTCAGCTGATCCTTTTCAATTACATTTTAAATTTAAAATAAATATTCTCCTCCCTCATGTACCCCTTTCGTCCTTGCACTCCCTACGTACCCCTCTCATCCTTGCACATTTTGCTTAGCCACACCGAGTTCTGTTTGGTTCCATGCAACTTACTTTCTTCTGCATACTACATTTCCCTCAATCGTTGTTTTTTCGTGTTATTTCCTCTCTAGAATGTTAGCCCCATGTGGGTAGATGGTCTTTTCTTTTTTGTCTGATGTATCTCTAAGGCCTAAAATAACAAACTCAGAACACTTGTTGAGCAAATTAATGAAAACTTTGAAACGTCTGTATAATATACCATGTTGTAAATAAAGCCTTTCATCCTTTATTTGGATTCTCTGGTAATTGTAATAATCAAACTTAGAAAGAAATATGTACATTTCTATTATTGCCTTGATCTGTGTACTGCACACTCTATATAATAGGCATTCTCACTCAGATTGGCCTCTGATCTCTCTGCCACGTGGTGTGTGCTTCTCTCCTAGCTTCAGTGGCCTTTGCTTATGGTGCTCCTAACTGTGACTCTTCTATGATTGGCCCTTGGACTCCTGAGGCTTCTATACCCACATGGTACCAACAGTTGGAAGTGCCTTTTGCTGATGCAGGTGTGGGGCGATGCCAGCCTAGCTCTCGCCCTTTGGTCAGAACAAACTTTGAGGTATAATTTATCCTACAGTTTCCCTGTGTCATCTGGTTGATAGGACCACAGCAAGACTTTGCTTATTTTCGTGCTCTTGCTTGGGCTTTTTTTTCTTCTCTACTTCCCTTTCTCTCTTCTTTTTCTAGTTTCTCCTAGGGAACTTACATAAAAAGCCACTTATATATAAATTCTTATTTCAGAGGCTGCTTCTGAAGCTTGACCCAAGATAGTTTATCTAGGAGACTGACCCAATAGTATATCTGGATTATATTTCTAGAAGAACAATTGGTGGAAAACATAATTTTTATTTAAAAACTTATTGACCTAACACTAACTTCTAATGAAGCCTCAGCCTCAAGGAAAGGAAATAAAAGGCACTAAATGATGTCTTTATTTGGTTGACAAAAGCATACTGAATGTGATATCTGGTAACTGAGTATTACAGATCCCCAATGGTTTCAGGTCTCTCAGAAATGTAAGATTTCCTAACTTCTGAATCCAAAGGGTTTTTCTGTAAATGTTTTTCTGATTTCTCATTCAACAAATAAATTATTTGTTTTTGTTTTTTGAGAGAGAGAAAGAGGCAGAGGGAGACTGGTACTTGAGCAAGGAAAGGGGCAGAGGGAGCTAGGGAGAGAGACTTTTAAGCAAACTTTATGCCCATCATAGAGCCCAATGTGGGGCTCAATATCATCACCCTGAGATTATGACCTGAGCCAAAATCCAGCCAGACACTTAACCTACTGAGCCACCCAGGTGCCCCTAGTAAGTAATACTTTAACAATCACTCACACACAAACATTTTTTTTTGTTTCTTTTTATGGGTATCTTTACAGTTTAATTATGGAAATGAGATGTACATATATGAGTGCACTTAGGCAAATGATAATAAATGTATCCTTATAACAGTCTAGCCCTAACCCGTATTATTATGCACCTGGTTCTTGTCCCTTCGAGTACGTGGAGGGGAGCCTCGACAATGGATGAATAGAGTAGAGCTACTTATTCTTAGGCTAAATGGCTGGCCAGGAAGAGATATACAAAATATATTAGAAAAATCATGACTTCCCCTTTTTGAAGACTGGAGGGGAGGAAAAAATTCATATTGCTTTTCTCTGAATAACTCTTCCCTGAATGAAATTCTATTTTTAATTCTTTGAGCACCTGTGTGGTTGTAATTATCCCTATGTAGGTAAGTGAGATGATGGGGTGGAGGAAGTGATATTGTGCTACCCTTTTCTTAATAAAGGTGCTTACAACTGACTTCTTCACATGCACCACGTGAGAATACAGCTGAAAATCTGTTAAATGGAGCAAACGAGAACACCTTAGCTGCATTAATGAGAATGTTTTCTTTTAAAAAGGTTGCAGAATTATTCTTCTACTTACTTTCCAAAACCAAGTCTACTTAATGTTCACTAAATATTAAGGATAATTATTTGCTTACAATTAAAGTAAGAAGACTTTCTCTTTGTTTATACTTCAGATACCTGTTTGTTCTTCAGTAAGAACCACAGCCTTGAAAGCTCTGAATCCATGAGATATTTCTGTGTAATCTTTTTTTATTAGAACTGTTCACTCAATATAATAAGACAATTAAGAAATATTTAAAACTACCAAAGTGTTCAGCCATATATTTAAAAATTCTAACTATTAATTCAACTTAGTAATCCCCATTACAATTCTAGTGCTTTGAATTTACTCAAGGTTGTAATATATTAAGCAACTGTCTAATGTTGTGCTTCTATAATGTTTCAACAATACATGTTTGATTCTCTTTCTCTCTCCCTCTTCCACCTCCTCCACTTATTAACTGTGTTCTTGGGAGGGGGGTAATTAATTTCCATACCTCAGTTTCCTCACCTCTACAATAGGGAAAAGCAATAGAGTTGCTGTGAGGATTTTCTCTTATCCAGAATTTACATTGATCAAACTCTCAACTGCAGTCTCTGAATTACTTGTGGGTCAGATGATCTCTACAAAAACCTTTAAAGCCCATGACCAAAAAAGACTAAAGCAGAGAGAAAGAGAGAGAGAGAGAGAGAGAGAGAGAGAGAGAGAGAGAGAGAAGCATTTTCACATTACTCCGGGAAACTCTTAAAAGGATCTTATCATTTTGTGGGCTCTTATATCTCCCTTACATTCCAAAGTCTTCAGTGGCTCCATGTTTCCTACGAAGTAGAAACTTAGGGGCTGATATTCAAGGATTTTATTGTCTCCACTCCTCTTTCAGCCCTATTTACTATCATGTCTCTGATTACTTAGTGTATTCTGAATTTTTCCAACTTTACATCCATGTCCTGTCATATTTTTCCTGAACCTAACCATTAAAATCACACTCATATTTCAAAACTCATCTCAGATTCTATTCAGAGAGGCACAAACATTTTCCAGCATTTATACACATGCACTTATTTTCCATCTCCTCAGTAAACACAGACAAGTCAGTTATGCCCTTTTCATCAATTGTACTTGAAGGCAATCTTGTGCCTTTATCATTGAGAATTTTTGTGCCTATATCTTTGCATTAGTTGTGACTATATCTTTGCAATAGTCATTTATATTCTTCTTTCCTTTATTAAGTGTAGAACTGTTTGAAACATGGATGATGCTGATTCTTCTGTTTCCTAGGAAATGCCTAACACAGTCCTCTTAATAAGTAAGACCATAATACATATTAGGTAATTAGAATTAAGTCAAGCCAGTCTTCTCCTCACTGGACAAGTCAGAGTCCAATGTTATTCACACCCAGTCTTCATCAATAGTCTACCAAGTCTGTAAAGTGAAAACTGAGTCTATATTCTCCCCTTCCTTCCTATTATCTCATGTACTCAGCATCACCAGCCTATCTGCAGTATAAATTGCCAGAAGGGGAGAAAGACTTTGATTCCAGTTGTCGCTTTTTCTCTTTGTTGGCTTCCACAGGGTTTGTCTCGTTTCAGAGGCATTCTCCCAGTAGTCTCATACCCAGCTCATGTTTACACTTATAATTATTCATGTCATTAGCAAATTTATTTCCCCTCTCATTAGAATACACTAAACCGTTCATACTAAAATAGAATGACAAAACCAATAATACATCAGATACAATCTACTCTGATAATCTGATAAGAACAGAGGGATTTAACTTCAAAGGGGAAAAGACAAGTGAAGTTAAGACAGTTCTGCCAGGTTATCATGTTGCCTTTAGTAATTTGTTTGAAGAGAATGAGTGCTGGCTCTGAAGTTGATGCTATGGAAAATGAAGTGAGAATTAATCATGGGAGGGTGTCACGGTGCTGGAGAAGGCAGAGCCCAAGAGGTAATTGACATTTTTCTCAAAAGAGCCTCAGCTTAACTGAACCCACAGGGAGTTTGGGGAATTGTAACCAGGACCTAATAGTTAGAGTGATGTTTCTTTGAAAAGAAGATTTCATCATCCTTACTATTTGGAACTCAGGAGTTGTACACTTCCAGACGCTGTAGAAAATATGTCCCTTCAAGGGAGAAAAAAACTCAATTATTTTTTGGAATGCTGATGAAATCTTTCAGCAATATAGAGGTCACTTTATTTATTCGCCCATTCTAAAAGTATCTAATGAGAATCTACGGTATGGTCTGTCTCTCTTCTAGGGCTGAGGGACACAGCAATAAACAAAATAGATAAAACTCCTTGCTGGTAAGGACTTCTTTCTAAGGGTAAGAAACAGGAAAACAATATAAATAAAATATACAGTATGTTAGATGAGGATGGGCACTGTGCAGGGAAAAGACCTCACACAGATAGATTTCACAGAGAATATGGAAGTTAAGAAGATACCTGAAGAAGGTAAGGGAAAAGAGCATTTGCATAACTAGGAGAAGAGAATTCAATGCAGAAGAAATATAAAGGATCTGAGCAGTGTGTATAATTGGTTTGGACATAAAGAAGCCATTCTGACGGGAACAGAATGAGCAAGAGAAGAATAGTAAGAAATGAGGCCAAGAATTAAGCTAGACACATATCTGAGGAGGTCTTATAGGTCACAGTTGGGATATTGGCCTTGATTTGATTGACACGGAAAGTAAAGAAAGTTCTCAGCAGAGGAGTGACTGGATCTTTATATTTTAAGAGAATCACTGGGTGCTTTGTTGAAAGTAACAGCAGGAGGGCAAGATTACAAGATTATTACAGTAATCTAGGCAAGAGAGCTGGTTATTTACACCATCTTTGTAGTAATGGGAGGGGAGAGGAGTTTTCGGAATCTGGATTTGTTGATGACTCCAACAGGTTGATCTGGAAAATGATTCCACAGTGGTTAGAAATTTTTAGTTTGAGCAATCAGCAGTGCTGTTTAATGGAGTTTTCATGGCTTGAAATGAGGAATGCATGTAAGGAGAAGAGTAAAACAGGTTTGAGGGGGAAGAATTGCATGAGGTAGGAGTGCTTTGGGTTTGTGCAGGAAACTACAAATGGTTTAGCTGACATAAAGCATGGTGAGCATGAGAGGAAACAATAGGAAATACGGTTGGGCAGATAGCGTGGGACCATGTCCCATACGCAGTGGGGTCACATTGGTGCTGGGCACAGTTCTTGGGAGTCCTTTACAGTTTCCTAAAAGCAGGGCTGATTTGCTTCAGTGTAAGAGTTCCAAATATAGCTTGTCCATTCAAACCTCCAAGGTCACACTTCAAACTTGAGTGGCATTCATGTCCACTTTAAAAGATACTTTCTGTTAAATCACGCCTGGGACTCAGTCTACACTGCATTAGTGCCCTTTGGATGACTCTTGGATTTGGAAAGAAAGGTTGGCTTCCCAGCTCTCCTGCTCTCTCATCCCTTTTGTTGCCGTCAGAGTAAAGAAGAGGTGTCCCCCACCTCAGTGTTAATCACGATGGTGAGACAGCTAAGAGACAAAACCAAAATAAAGCAAAACCCATAGAGTCAAAGCTAAAGAAATCTTAGCAAAAGTTTTCTTGGCATAATCTCTGCTCTTTCGCTTTGACTTCCTCCTGAGTGAATGGCTGAGATGGTGTACTTTATTTGATGGTCCCCAGTTTCCACGTGGACCCAAGATGCTCAGCCCTAACTGTATGAGGTAGTGCCACTTTTATTATTAATGAAAATAATAATTCAGTGTAATAAGCTGTTTCCCCAAATAACAGGGATATGTGACAGGACCTAGAAGGCAGTGCCACATACCACCTGGCTAAATGGAGAAGTCAGGTTTCAGTGTCAGAAGCCCTTAACATGGAGTGAGACTGCCTGCTCAGGTAACAGGAAGACGGTCCAGATTCAACCCCTCATTTTAGGCCAGAGCACATTGACTAGATTTCAAGCATTCCTTTAATAAATATGCTGACAGCTATTTGAAATTTAACCACAAGTGAGTAGAAATTTCTGATTTTGAAAAACTTATTCAAGTAGGTAGAATGGAATAAAGCACACTGTTTTCTAAAGCAATTCAGTGTACCAAAGCTTAAACTCAAGACAATGAAAGGTAATAGTCTTTGAACCGAAGTAGCACTATTGTTGGGGGAGAAATTGTTTACCTTGACTTTTCATTCTGTGTCTGTCTCTGCTGTTGATTTAATGTATGACCTTGGTCCAGACAACTCACCTTCCTCTGTCTCATTACCTTTTGAACTAGAATAATAACATCAATTTTCCTTTTAAGGCAGGTTAGGAAAAATAGGTGCTTATTGTAAAGAACATTCAGTTATCGAAGCACTGCTTACATGAATATTTTCGTGAATATTTTTGAAGAAACATTCTGAATTATAAGCATTTGGATTTGGCCTTGAAGGATCCTCTTAAGTTGTCTGCAGTTGATCAGGGAAATCTGGCTAAATCACCGTATGGACGTTTTTGTATATTCACTTTTGCTGTGGTCAGTGTGGCAAATACTCATGTGGTAAATGATCACTAAATAATCATATGATGAATAGTCATGCTCAGTGAAAGAAAGAGTATAGGACCAAATATAAGGAAGGCATCTAGGTTTCACTGAGGCAAACCATTCCTTTTTAAAACCTTTAGTAATGGAAAGATACAATATGATCTACTCATTTTTCTCAGAGCACTGTCTATATTTGTACCCATTACCATGCCGTGCCTTTCAGGAAATAACAGCTAAGTGAAATGGCAAAAACAAAAGTTTAATGAGTACTTACTATGCAGCAGTGTTTTACGTGTATTAAATCCTCATAATAATTGTACTATTTTTTTTTCCCATTGTAGAGTTGAGGAAATGGGCACAAATAGACTAGTCTACCCGCATATCACAGAGCAGGTAAATGACAGAATGGAGGAGATAAAAAGAGAGAATGATGGAGATTGGTAGGGGTGAGGCAGGGAGAAAGAGAGACGGAGCAAGAAGAAGGCAGAGTATAAAACTTATTAGCACATAGATGTTTAATGGATGCTTGCCCCCTTCTCTCACACCCACCCTCATTCCTTTCTATACACATATTAATTTATTTGGTAATGATTACTTAATTTATCCATCTGTTTATTTTTTGTCAACATCTTCTGAGCTTGACAATATAACCAGATTTTTTACTCATCGTGTTACAGACTTTATTTCATTGACTCTTCACCGTAGTTGTCTAAAGAGGATCCTACAAAAGGAAGGGAAAGATGAAGGAGGGGAAATCAGAGAGACAAACCATGAGAGACTATGGACTCTGGGAATCAAACTTATGGTTTTAGAGGGGAGGGGGGCCAAGGGATGGGTGAGCCAGTGATGGATATTAAGGAGGACACGTATTGCATGGAGCACTGGGTATTATATGCAAAGAATGAATCTTGGAACGCTACATCAGAAAGCAATGGTGACTAACATAATAAAAAATAATAAATAATACATAAATACATAAATAAATAGAGGATTTTACATTTGCCTCCACTTTATGGATGGAGAAATTGTTCAAGATCATAAAGCAGGAAAGTTGTGGCATCTCACTGTTAACATCTTGTATTTGCCGAGTATCATTATTGTGTATATTTCTTTCACCGAGGACTGCTAAATTTGTTGTATTGGACTAAGAACACAAAGGTTGCCAATTCCTCACGAGACAGAATCCTGTCATTTATACCCACAGCATTTCCTGTGTGCCTGGGTTAGATGCTTAATAAATTCTTGCTGACTGAGCTTAGAGTGAATACTTCTCCTATTACATAACTAAGGACACCAATTTTATACTAAAATGTTTAAATAATTTCATTAACAAGTAGAAGGTTAATCTCATTCAAACCTTGATCCTTCTGGAAGGGAATGGGTTCTTTTCACAGAGGGGCACTATGCTTAGCTGGGGCTGCCGTGAGCTAACCCCGATGTAGAGCTACCCTATTACTACCTCACAACTAACACAGAAGGGTTTTCAAAACCTAAACGTTTTGTGCAGGAAGAAATGGTGGGAAAATGTTACTTCGACACCTTATCATTTCTTTCTCAATAGCACAAAATCTTTCACTTTTTCTCTTGGCATAAACAGAAATTTAGAATATTAAGCTCTTCCTTGGAACTTCTCAAAATTTCATAACTTAACATTTAGTAACAACTCATATACCAACTGAACAATTTCTATAGGTTTAAAGAGGGGCTGCATATCTGTAGCCTGTCTGAAACATCAAGCATTTGGTAAATGGATATTGCCTTTATGGAAATGATTTCAATTAATTAGCCTTCATTTTTTTTTATTTTGTACATACACTACCAATAAACTGTTGAGAAATCTATATCTATCCAGGTATCCAAATATGCAGTGCAAATGGAGTGACTGCAAATTAAAGTTAGAGTCATTTGTAAACTGTAAAAGTCATTTGTAGCACTGAGGTCTTCTTTAAAAATATATGTATATGTTAAATAGTAAAACAAAGTTCACCAGCACACACACAGGATCAGTTTTCATTTTGAAAAAAATAAAGATCGTGCAAAATTTCCCTGAGCATCAGTTATGCCAAAATGATTTTATAGCATGTAGAAAACTGATGTAATTGTGGCTTCACAGCAACTAATGACTGGTAAGGGCTCCATTCGATAACAAATGTTCCTGGCATTCTTGCTTTAGAAACTACTGCAGACATAGCTCATTAAGGAATTAGTCCCTGACTAGGTGAGGACTAAGAGCTCAATCATTGCATAATGAAACAGCTATATTCATGTAGCTGCTGGAAAATCCAGTAAATCTAAAGAATTTGGGAGGTGATGTGTGGAGGCAGGCAAACGGAACATCTCGTACATTTAAGCTACGTGATTGGAGATGAATGGTATCCATCGGGAACCTGAAAAAACTACAGAACTCAGAACGAGGTGTGTAGTTGGCACAAGCAAGAATAATACCCTGGTTTGCACTTTGTGTGACAGCGGAGTTGCATTCCAGGAAATATAAAGTCCTTCTGTGACTGCTCAACTAGAATCTGTACCCAGAAGAGATCTTCCAGGTGTTACATCACTGACCGCGTAAGTGCGCACACACAGCTCGTGAGCCTTAGTGATGCTTCTCCATCGGTTTTAGCAATAATTTCAGAGGTGGAAAGGAAAATATTTTAATGTGGGTACTTTCTTTATGGTCAATTTTAATGTTATCCATGTCTTTCTGTCTTGATAGACTACATAGGTTAACATCAGGAGGCTTAGGGAGTTTAATGGCCATGTAACACGTGAATAGTTTCCACCTCCTCAATTCTGCTTCTACAAAATAGGGGCATTTTCTCCATGAAAAGTTGTAAGGAAATGAGCTGAAAATGAGATACCCTGTCTGAAGAACTGGCCAGTGAATGGAACTCTTCAAGAGAGCTCTCCATAAGTATTTGATATCACACAACTACTCCACAGGTCATGTCCTGATTCAAAAGTTTTAATACCTGACGTGGAATGCACCTTCTGTTTTCACAGTCCAGTCCAGGTGCTTTCATTCTCAATGTACAGAGAATTTTTTCCAGAAATATCATTTCAAAAGAGTATTGCTACTTACACCATAAAAACACAAACTTTTTTTTAAATATATTTTTTAGGATTTTATTTATTTGACAGAGAGAGACACACAGATAGAGAGGGAACATAAGCAGGGACAGTGGGAGAGGGAGAAGCAGGCTTCTTCCTGCCGAGCAGGGAGCCGGATGCAGGGCTTGATTCTGGGATGCTGTGATCATGACCTGAGCCAAAGGCAGATGCTTAATGACTGAGCCACTCAGGCACCCCCACAAACGTTTCTTTATTAAACAGCTGCATGGGAGACTTACCTTCTCCATGATCTTTCTTTCGTGAGCTCTGACTGAATTAGAGATAGCCACTGAGCTCTAGGATGAGAAAATGAGCTTAGGTGGTTCATGGTTGGTGTTTTGAAAAGCCCATCCCTTAGTCCCCAAACCCATACCTTCCTTGACAAAAATAGCAACAGCAACTAGAACTTGACATGTTATATAAACACTTTCCTTTATTTCACCAGTAGATGGTCAAATCCATCTTGGTTTTATTATGCATTGAATGTGCGACATATGCAGGACAAGTCACAGATCAGTCAACTGAGACAGCGATGAGGAATCAACAGTTCAGCGGTACCAAAAAATATTAAAAATTGATTTTTTTCAAAATACTAATATTTTAGATTTCAAAAGAAATTATCACAGGGAATTCAAACTTTTGTTTGATTTTCTTATATTTTATAACTTCATCTTTTTTAATTTTTTAATTTAAGAAAAATTTTAAAGATTTGATTTATTCATTTGGGAGAGAGAGAGCATGAACGGAGGAAGGAGAGCGAGAAGCAGATGTCCTGCTGAGCAAGGAGCCCTATGCGGGGCTTGATTCTAGGACTCTGGGATCATGACCTGAGGTGAAGGCGGACATTTAACTGAGTGAGCTACCCAGGCACCCCAACAACTTCATATTTTTTTTAAGCATCAGACTTTGTCCCATAATCTTCTCAGGGCTTAGGGGCCCTTAATATGATCCTATTATATACCACGGTAAATGTCCTAGGTTCTTCTTTGCAATTATACATGACTATCAAATCTAAGCTCCATATCCGATGCTTCAACCTTTTGCCTCATGAATCCCTATTCTATTACTGATTGACCCAAAAGATCATATCATGCTTCCTTTCTGTACTTTATCACACTACATCTCTTTAGGCGAATGTGATTTTTCTCCGCAAGATGCCCCTTTAACATCATATTTAAAAATTCTAAAAGTCATTTCCTATGAAAAATATCTAACTGGATCGATCAGGTAAAGCACAACTTTTTTGTATCCAGCTTGGCCATGAGATGGTCAGAGTTATGCCAAGCCATCATAATGATGAACAACCACATCAAGTATAATAGTACAAGTAATAAGTATAATTTGTCCATAAATGGCGTGCTATGGAGAAAGAAGCATTTATCAGCAAGGACTCTGATTGTAGGAACAGAAATGGACTCTGGTTTGCTGTAAAGGGAAACATATTGGAGAAATAGTAGACAAGGTAGAGAGCTGGGGAACAAAGTTTGAAAATGGGGCAGGAATCAAGTATGCAAGGATGATGCAGCAGAAGAATATCTAGTCTGTTGGCCATTGTACTCCTTAGAGTCGATCTGGTCTGTGAGCTTCTTTGCTTTACTCACTCAAAATTCATCAGTCTGGGAACCGGGGTCCTGGGAGCTTGGTCAGTCTTGATCACATACTTGTCCTTGGGCTATAGAGGGTGGAGCAGGGAGAGTTTGACCCATTAACTTCAGGTTTTAAGAGTTGGAGGGGACAATGCAAAGCAAGCACTGGGGATTCCTCTCCCCAATATACCACGCACAATGGTGAATTTGCTAAAAAGAGAGGAAGGTGCTAATGGAAATGTTAGGATGTTGGTTGCTGACCAGCCAAAAAGTTAACAGATGTCCATCTTCTTGGTTAAAAAAATGGCCTAAAAGGGACATGTTCCTCAAGGAGTATTATTTCAACTAAAAGACAAGTCAGAGTTTACAAATGGAAGGAAATGAACATTTTAGGTAGAAACGTAATCTATACAGAGACCTAGAAAGCCCAGCACTTCCAGGATCAAGAATGTGTTTGCTATGCTGAGATTGTAGTCTGCATGTCAAACAGTTAAAGGAAATGAAGCGGAGAAACAAGAAAAAAACTCACAGAAATAAAAATTTAAATGTATTGTTTTGGCGATACCGAGCCCACAAAGGATTTTAGGCAAGGGCTTGTCAAGGTCATTTTGATGTTCTAAAAAGACTATCTGGGCCTCAGTAGAAAGAGTGAACTTCTGTGATTCCCTTATATTTGATCTTGGGTCTTTAGACTGTGGTAGAGATGCTCAAAGTAGCAGCTTCATGTTTTACAGTTTAACTCTCTGAATTCTTGGTTTCACTTAGACACTCTTTTCTGATGGGCAAACTCCTGACCTTAACATTCAGAAGACCTTACTCAACATCAAAGATCTTGAATATTTGTTTTCTATTGCTGCTGTAGACATTACCACACACTTCCTGGTATAGAATAGTACAGCTTTATCACCTCATAGTTTTATAGGTTACAGGTCTGGCATGGACTGCTCTTACTAGACTAAAATCAGAGTGTGGGCTGAGCTGTATTCTTTCTACAGGCTCTGGGGGGAAATTTTCTTGCCTTTCTAGTGCATAAGGGCTGCCCACATTCTGCAGCTTCTGTTCCCCTCTTCTCCGTCTTCAAAACCAGCGTCCAGTTGGGTTTTCCCATTGCATCCCTCCTAGTCTGCTTCTGTCATTGCATTTCTTCTCTTCCCCACTTCTAAGGAGCCTTTTGATTGCATCGGGTCTATTTGATTATCTAGGATAATCATCCTATTTTAGATCTACTGATTACTTTTATTAAACGAAAGGTCCTTTCATAAGTGCTCGCATTTAATTCTTACACCCAAGCTTTAAAGTAGCTTTCATTTCAGCTCTTGCGCCTTTTTTCAGATGAGAAAGCTAATGTTCAGAGAAGCTAAAGGTAGAGCTAATAAAGTTGGGACTGAAACTCAAACCCAGGCCTCCAGTCATCACACTGGTGTTGGGTCAGTCTCGTTTCCCACAGTAACAGCTTTTCTTGGGTCTGTGCTGCTGGGCTCACATGTTAACATAGTCCCTGCAGAGAATCACTGCCATTCATAAAGGGTTCTCGTTATTTCCCTTCCACGTGTCCTGAACCCCATCCGAACTTCTCCTGCCATTCGTCATTCTCTCTCCACTACCGGAGCCCCTGGAAGCCTGTCTCCCCAGGGCTGACAGGGCTGCCTTTGCAGGTGGGCAGATTCCTTCATGTTCCCTCCGGGGTCTTGTCCTCTTCAGAAGAGAGGAAGGAAGGAAAAGGAGAAGGGAGGGGAAACAGGTCCTCTTAGAGGTTTGGAAAGCTTTAGTGCTCTCCTCTCCATGATTCCTGCTGCTTTGCTTTTGTTAGAAATCACCACCAGCCTGGCAGTACAGCCTGCGGTCTGCAGTCACAATCAGATCTCACTCCTATTTCCTGGGATTCTGAGAGGGACTGAGGCTTCAGAAAGTTATAAATATAACACTTGACAAGGATGCCCAGGGAGAAACCCCCTGCAATTAGCAACAGGACCCTGTGCTGATTGGATACAAGGCTTTCAAAGAGCTCAGAACATGTGTTGTCAGGAGTTTATCACATATCCCCCGCGCTGCCGAGAATGGCTGGCAGCACAAACGACGTTAGGTACGAGTGGGGTCCTTCTTAATGACCCCGCTTTAAAATTTTACTTGTGAAACATTTTAAAAGCTTCAGACTCCTTTTGCCGACATGATTTTGTTCAATTCTCACAGCATTCAGAGCAGGAGGCAAGGCCATCCCTGGTGTCTTTGACATAGACGAAGATGTTGTGTCCAGCTTATGTCTCTAGTGAGTGGCAGAGCCATAATCGAATCCAAGCTCCAGGTTCTAATTCAGATCTCATTTCCCTCCACCGTATTGTTCTCATCACTTGAAACTCAGTTTCTCTTTCTTGACGCCTTTCTCTGGCCTCTTTGGCAGGGGCTTAAAGGAACTGAACTCGGTCAACTCCACATCCGAGAGCTGTCTTTTAAAATAAAGCTTTCAGTGACAACATAGTTACGCTAAGTGTAGTTGCATTAGCCTGGTCCACTGTTCTCGATAAAAATTCTTCTTCCTTTCCCAATTCCTGGCATAATCAATAAATAGGTACCATCTGCCAACTTTGTACCAGCACTATGCTAAGTGCTAAAAAGAGATTGCAAAAAGGAAAAGGTACGGTTGTTATCATCACAAGGCTTATATTGTGTGGGGAGCGAAAGTGGAATGTTATAGAACCCATTAAATGTTTAAAGAAACACGTGGTGATTGTACATGCAATGGGGGTTCAAGAAATGGATGAATTGAAGTGGGACTTGAACTGAGCTTGGGGAATTTAAAGAGAAAGGAGGAAAACAGGCTTTGTTTTAGTTTGTATTGTGTTTGTTTTAAGACGGAGAATACCTTGCACTGAGATCTGAGAGAGATCAAGAATAGCCATCAGAGGGTTCTGGCAGCTTTGTGACTTTGAGAAACCTTACCCTTAGATCCATCTCCTCACCTTCAGATGGATGACAAAGCTTCAACTTACGCCCTTGTAAAACTTGTGCCACCGGACCCTTGCTGGTAATCAGTCAGC
>PITA01016955.1:0-44849 GCA_004023965.1 Spilogale gracilis | reverse complement strand
TTTTTAAAGATTTTATTTATTTGACAGAGAGAAACACAGCCAGAGAGGGAACACAAGCAGGGGGAGTGAGAGAGGGAGAAGCAGGCTTCCCGCCGAGCAGGGAGCCCGATGTGGGACTCGATCCTGGGTCTCGATCCTGGGTCTCCAGGACCATGACCTGAGCCGAAGGCAGTCGCTTAACCAACTGAGCCACCCAGGCGCCCCCATACGTCCCTTCTTATAAGGGAAAAATAAGGGCTCTGCTAGGATGAGCACTAGACAAAACTACCAAATAAGAGATGCTGTTTCTGCTCCCAGATACTTACAATCTTGATATCCACTCCTCTGGTAAGGGAAGAGACACTTTGCAATTTGAGACAAGAAGGAAAAGGACACCCATTTAGCCAGGCTCCCTTATGGGAAGAGGCTGATGGAAAAAGGCACTTAGAGGATGGGAGAGGAGAGCGAGGAGGAGTTCTTCCCCTCCCACTCTTTTTTTTTTTCTTTTTTTTTTGACACCCATGGTATTCCTCCAAATGATCTTCCTGATCCTCCCCCTCTCTCTTTTTTTAAGATTTTATTTATTTGAGATTGAGCAACAGCACAAGCAGGGGCAATGGGAGGAGCAAGGGTAGAAGCAGACTCCCCTGTAGAGTCTCAGGACCCTGGGATCATGACCTGAACCCAAGACAGACGCATAACTGACTGAGCCACTAGGTGCCCCCTGATCCTCTCTTTTATCAACCATCTGCTAGAACATTCCTCTCCACAAACCCCAGCCAACAAGCCACTTCCTTCTTTGGGTACCCAAGTGAGACAATGGGAAGCTGGCTGAGAAATTTATCAAAAGGAAATGCATACCTCAAAATGTAACCTCCCCTTGGAGCGTGGTGCCTCATTAGCCCAAGCCTCCTCAGAAAAGACCCCGTGACTTTTGATTCTGTATGTCATTTGCAAGTTAGCCATCAGAACACTGAGTCCTATAAGTCCCTGGACTGGCTAGTTTACAATCTTGCCTTATTTGTCCCAGCCTAACCTAAATCACTGACAGTAAACTGGATACAAGGGTTATGATCTTGGCTGAATGAAGAGAAACTGGGAGTTGCCTCCTCAAAAATCCAGTTTTTCTCTGTTCTTTTACATAAATAGCATTTTCTTAGAAAATATGTCCTCCCAGTGGTGATGTCCAGAGGGCAGTTTCTTTGGCATGTTTTCCATCTTCTTCTCTTTAGCCACTGGGGTACTCACAGGGAGACCTCAAGGTGAGAACCACACCAAGGTATGCAGCATTCATCATCTACCCTTTCTCTTACCACTAATGGTTCCACTGTTGTTTCCAGGACCCTGAGACAGCTATCTTTGCCATCATAGCGGACACTTTCCTACCTGGGGATCTCTGCCACAGGCGGTAAGGCCCTCCACTCCGGCCTTCTAGGCAGAATGACCTGGAGCCCCACTTTCTACCTCTCTGAGGGCCGAGAGTATAGGTGATGAAATGAGCAAGAGACTTCATCATATTAAAAGTAGTTTAGGGGCACCTGGGTGGCTCAGTTAAGCATCTGCCTTTGGCTTAGGTCATGATCCTGGGGTCCTGGGATCAAGCCCCACATTGGGCTCTCTGCTTGGCAAGGAGTCTGCTTCTCCCTCTGCCCCAACTAGTGCTTGTTCTCTCAAATAAAATCTTTAAAAAAAAAAAAAAGTAGTGTACATGTAGGCAGCCCCTCACCTTCCTTAACCATTTCTGCTCATCCCTCATTTCACTAAAAAATTGCATAGTGGTCTTTGATTATCAAATTTGGTATTCCCAGGTGGCTCAGTCGGTTAAGCGTCTGCCTTCAGCTTGGGTCGTGATCCCACACTTCTTGGATCAAGCCCTGTGTGGGGCTCCCTGCTCAGAATTAAAAAAGAAAAAAACTTTGGTATTCCCCCCCACCCCACCTTACACACAAACTTTCATTCCCCACTGTGGTACTGGTGGTACCTAGATAGTCCTCACTGCTCTGCGATGTGGTTCTCTCCCCGCAAAGCAATATCTGCTCCCAATCTCATTTCCAGCTCCTGTATGACTGGAGAAGCTCCAGGAAAAAGTACTGATATGGGTGTGTGGAATGGGAGCTGCCTGGGGCCAGAGTGCCAGTATGGCTAGGATTTCCAGTTATCCAGAGCAAGCGTCCTGCCCCTATGCATTCTCTAATCACTACCAGGTGAGCGAACCTGTGGGGAAGATGAGAGAGATAAACCTTACTAGCCCACAGAGTAGATACTCAAAAACCAAGAATAACCTAAGGGGATTTACGTGGGCGGTATAAAACCTTCAAAGACAGGATTAAGTTTAATATGTCCAGCAACTTTGGGAAAGCTAGGTGAAAATGAAGGGAATGCGTTGCCTTCGCAATGCATTGATTTCTGCCTCTGCTTGCCCTTCTTCTCTGGCCATGAGCATGGATGGCGTCTACCTCTATTCCCCTCATGACTGGCTGTCATCTTCAATGCTCTTCTGTCCTCTGCCCTTTTCTGATTTGTTTCAAACCCCGAAGTCTTTCAGGTTAGTTGTTATCTTACCAAGAGGCTTGGCAGAAAAAGGAGAACATGTCAGTAGAGTCTAGGGCCATCCTAATAGCATAATTTTTGGAAGAAGAGGAGAACAAGAGGGCTGTGTCTCAGCAACCAGTAGTTAGATGACAATGTAGGGAGGTGGAGATGGCTGTGGTTGACTGGTGTTTCAGCGACAGTCCAAGTTCGCATAGCAAAATTCAAGGTCTGCCTATATATCACGGCAAAGTTTACGGAGAGTATCTCTCTTCCATGTGCCTCCTGTTTTCCCATTCCACATTACCAGGTGTCTCACTGCACTCTACTCCCATCCTTTCTTCCCCGTAAAACTCCTAAGCTCCTTCAACTCTTTCCTCTGTGCTCACACTCCCTGCTGCCTCTCAAGAGGAGGGGGCAATCATTCTCCTTCCTCCTGGGACTATTCCCCAGTGACTGCCATGCCCTCTGTGCCAGAATAAACTATACCCAGTCACTGGCTTTTTTGGGAAAGGCTAAGGCAGGAACCATGAACTACGGGAGGCTATCTGTTCCCATTCCTTATTACTGTAGCTTTCATCCTTATTGGTGAGTAATCCTCCTCTACTCCCACCCGGGCCTTCATTAATCACCTTTCCCCTCAAGCCCCTCACTGTCCTACCTCTGACTTTTAGGACTTGATCTGGATGCCTCTCTTCTGTACCTCTAGTCCTGAAAGTGGAAAAAAAAATCTGCTAACTTGGTGGTGGTGTGCATGGAAGTTGGAGTGATGAGTAGGGAAGAGAGAGTATGGGAGAAGGAAGCCAGAATCTGGCGTCGTTGTCTCCCTAGACCTCAAACCCATGACTCATTTGCAGACTATCTCCTGACCTTTCATCTCTCCCAAAACTGATCTGAACATCACCCCCACCATTTCCAACTTTTTCCTCTGCTCCTATGCCCTGTCAACTTTGGTTGTTTCCACATGTCCCTTAGGTGGTTGCCTGGTTAGTATGGGCACATGGTAGTATGGGGTCAGGCCCTGGGTTGGGAGGACCTGGGGGAGTTGGAGGAGCATCCTTGAGGTACAAGAGTGAGTGGTACTGAGGTCTGGACAAAGGATAGGCTGCATTCACTCTCCCCTGCAGTCTAGTCTGGTGCCCTCCCCTGCAGTCTAGTCTGGTGCCCTTCCTTCCATCAGAGTACAGTCCCTGGCTCACCCTCCTGGACTTTCTGCTCCGTTTGCTCATCATGTTCCTTCTCACTTGGTGGGCAGCACTCATTGCTATGTTGCTTATCCTTCTACTGATGCACTATACATTCTACACAAAACCTGGTAAGTGAGCAGGCGGGTAAGGGGATAAGGAAGTGAGATAACAGCCCAAGGCTGATGCCCATAAGAAATCCAGAACTACCAACAGTAATTTATTTCCTCTCCTGCCTGAGAGATGAGGCCCCACCTCTAATCATTCTGCACCCCCACCCCCTGCTTCCTCAGATGTGAACTGAAGCTCTTTGGTCCAGGCAGGCACCTATCACATGGTGCTGTCCTATCCAGTAAGCTTGACCAATGTGCAGGACCATGTTAAGAACTTCTGGTGAGGGAGTCTCTAGACAAGAGGTTGAACACTGGTGGCCTCTGGACTGGATGTACCTACACAAGTTACGTTCAGATTGTACAGAATTTACAACTTTTAAAATTAATTGCCAATATTTAAATGCATCCGGTAGTTTGGGGCCTACATCTCATGGGACACACTCAGCTGGAGCCAAGCAGTTACTTCCTGATGGGACAGGGCGGATATTCCTATGTTTGCCACAGTTCTTACCTGGTCCACTTTAGTCTTTTATATGTCTGGTTTTATCTATCTATCATCTATCTATCTATCTATCTATCATCTACCTACCTATTTATTATCTATCTATCTAATTTATTATCTATCTATCATCTATCTATCTATCTAATCTATCTATTATTTGCCAGAGAGAAACACAACTAGAGAGGGAATACAGGCAGGGGGAGTGAGAGAGGGAGGAGCAGGCTTCCCGCCGCACAGGGAGCCCAACGCGGGGCTTGATCCTGGGACTCCGGGTTCATGATCTGAGCCAAAGGCAGACACTCAACAATTGAGCCACCCAGGTGCCCCTATATGTCTGGTTCTTAACAGGCTTTTGCATTTCCAAGCCCTGCTCTACCCATAAAAGGAAACCAGCTTTGCCGAACCCAGGAGGGGCAGGGTAGACAAAGTAGGCCTCCTCGAGGAAGGATGCTCCCTGGCAGAGCCAATGCCGCAAGAGTCAGGGTTCTCAGCTTCCCTCATTGTGCGGTAAGGTGGAGAAGCCTAATATTCCTGCTTTCTCCCTAAAATCCTCTCTAAAATTCCCCCAGTGGGTGGGGAAGAGCTAATCTCTATTCCTTGCTAAATCTGGGGTTTCTTTTTTCTGCAGCTGAAAGGCTTTTGAAGACATGGTGGCCTTATGCCAGAGCAAAAGCAGAAGAACCACCAAAGGGAGAACTTGAAACGTACTTCTTTCAACACTCCTGTTCCTGCAGGCTGAGCAGGACTTACCGGTGAGTCAAAAGGAGGTATACAGCAACAGGGCCAGCAAGTGCAGAAACTGTCCCAGAGTAGGAACTGATCATGGTGCTCAGCTGTCCTCTGCTTTCTTCCTAATCGTGTAGTCTGAGCGGCATGTATCTTCATGAAATCCTACGCCAATATTCCCAGGATGCTGCCCTCACAGTCATGAGTTTGGGGAAATTCCAAACCACAGTGCAAAGACCCCAGGGGTAGAGCTAGTCCCAAGGCTATGTAAGCTGAGGAACAGGTTCCCTTCCTTACACTGCCTTCTGTAACAGGAGCCTACCTGTGTTCTTTTAGTCAGCCTGCCCTGGGGCCCTATATGTGACTTCCAGTGCCTTCGCTACTGGAAATCAGCAGGACACATTGATCCTGTACAGCCAATAAGAGACTTGGGAGAGACTGAGCTGGGAGAAGTCCACAATTTAGGACCCAAGGACCCATGACTTTTGTCTCTTGGTTTCACAAACTGTGAGGCTACCTTGAGAAGCCTCAGCCAAGAGCCCAAAGCTCCCTAAAGAAACGAAGTCTCCTACTAAGCAGTACCAGCTGGGTCTACAGTGCTAAAGATCGCTCCCTCCAACATCCATTCCATCCCATAATATTAATAAGAACTTACAAATAAATACCCAAGTCTAATCTATAACATGCTTGATTCCCATTTACAAAATTAACTCCCCAATCCAAGAGAGGCAGAGATCATTCTTGTTCTGAAATATATTCAAGAAGTGGAATTTATCTTTCTAGCTGTATCCCAGACACTCCGTCTTCCACCCCAAAATTTCAGACTGTAAATGTCCATGTCTTAGTGTATTTTCAGCCCATTTATGGGTGTCTCCTTGTCAATGAAAAAAGTGTTTATCAACACTTTCTACTTAAGTAACCAAAAACTTACTCTTTTCCTAAGTGCATATAGTCCCAATTCTTTTTATCTTTTGACCCAAGTCTTACTTGATAGTCTTTGATTATCTCTGGTTTACCACCACACCAATTTATTCATTCATTCAGCAAATGCTAACTGAATGTCCACCTATTCTAAGTACTGGGAGATTACACGGCAATGAATAAACAAGATAAAAATTCCTTCATCTCTAATGTAGAGATCCTACTCTAATGGGAGGAGTCAAACAACAAACACAAATAAAACTATTAGATTAGAAGGTGATAAGTGCTATGAAGAGAAATAAGACAGGGAAGGGGGCTAGAAAGTGTTGGAGAAGTGTTAATGTTAAGTAGGATTGTCAGGAAGGCCTCACTAAAGAGAGAAAAAACACTGAGCAAAGACTTAAAGATTACGAGACTGATGGAACAAGCTCTAGCTGAGCAAGAGCTCTTGCGGCAGAGGGAGCAACAAGAATGAAGACCTTGAGGGGCTGGCATATCTTCAGTGTTTAAGGAAAAACAAAAAGGCTACTGTTGCTGGAATGGAGTGAACACAATGAGTAGTGGGAAATGAGGTCAAAGTAATATGTGGGGAGATGTAGGGCAGATTATAGGATCTTGAAGGATTCTAGCTTTTACTATAATAGAGGAAGACACAGCCGGTTTTGAGCAGCAGAGCGACATAATCTGGCTTCTATGGTAAAACCATTCACTGTGTTGAAAATGGACTGTTAAGTGGACAGCGGTAGAACCAGATACACCAGCTACTGCAATAACCTCAGAGACAGAGAATTCTGACTTGGCTAGGTGGCAGCAACGGAAGTAAGGAAAAACAGGATTCTGGATATATTCTGAAGTCAGTGTGATTTGATGAACTGGAGGAGATGAAAAAGAGGTGCCACATAACACCAGGGCACTTTGACACAAACAATTAGGATGGGGTTGAAATAGGGAAGTCTGCAGCATGAAAATGGGGAGAAAAAAAGTTCAGTTTTGTATATGTTAAATTTGAGATACCTACCAGGCATCCAAGTTGAAATGCCAATTGGCAGCTAAATATTCAGAACACAAGTCCAGGCTAGAGCTAAAAAATTGGGAGCCATCCACACTGAAATGGTTTTAATGTATAAGACTGGATGAAATCACTGAAGGTATGTATGTAGGGAAGCGGTCCAATAACTAAACCCTAGAGTTACTAGCTTGTGAAAACGAGGAGAAACCAGCAAAGGAGACAAAAAAAAGAGCCGTCAGAAAACTAAGAGGCAAACCAGAGAACGTGTCCTAAAGTCAAGTAAAGAAAATGTTTCAAAGACAGAGTGTCAAAAGCTGATAGCCTACGTGGGATGAAGCTGAATACAACATTATCGTTAGCTACGTGACGGCATTGGTGACCAGGACACGAAAAGACTTGGTGGGGGTGCCTGGGTGGCTCAGATCACGACCTCTGAGTCCTGGGATGGAGCCCCTGCTCAGCAGGGAGTTTGCTTCTCCTTCTGCCCCTCTCCCTGCTCATGTACACACGTGTGCTCTCTCGCGCTCTCTCCCCCTCTCAAATGCCATCTTGAAAAAAAAGAGACAGGGGCGCCTGGGTGGCTCAGTTGGTTAAGCAACTGCCTTCAGCTCAGGTCATGATCCCGGAAACTTGGGATCGAGTCCCACATCGGGCTCCCTGCTCGGCAGGAAGCCTGCTTCTCCCTCTCTCACTCCCCCTGCTTGTGTTCCCTCTCTGGCTGTGTTTCTCTCTGTCAAATAAAAAAAAAAAACAAAAAAAAAAAAAAATCTTAAAAAAAAAACAAAAAAAACCACCCAGCTTTGGTGGAGAGCACTTCAAAAGGAGTTGGTTTTAAGATGTTTTACTATAAAATGGAGCAGAAAAATGGGAAGCAACTGAAAGGGGAAAATGGGCTCAAGAGGCAATCATGTGTTTTAAGATAGGGAAAATGAAAGCATAACTGTGTGCTGAGAGGAAGATCTAGGAAAGAAGGGGAAATACAGACTCTGTAGAAAAGGAGAGAGAACTGCTGGATATCCTGAAAGGCTAGATAGGATGGACCACAACAGTTGGACAAAAAGATGGACAGTTCGTTTATAGCACTGTTTCTCAACCTTGACACCAATGACATTTTAGTGGAGGGAAATCTTTGTGTGGAGAGCTGTTCTGTACATTGCAGGGTACATTTTGCAGCATCCCTGGCCTCTACCCAGTAGCCCTGTCTCCCAGTTGTTGACAACCAAATGTCCTCTGGGGAGCAAAATCAATCCCAACTGAATATATGGTAACAGGAACAGAAGGGAAAGCAGAGTACATTAGAATAAATACTGGAAGGTGGTTAGATATAGTAGTGGGAGCTCATGAATGTTCTCTGATTGCTTCTATCTTCTCACTAAATAGGAGCCAAAGTAAGAGTGAGAATCAGGAGACACATAGATTTGAGGGGCCAGAAGGTATAAAACAGTTATTGGAAAGAAGGCATGAAAGGACTAGGTGATATTGCAAGGTGACCAAAGTTTCAGGATGATGGATTTAAAGTAAGATGAGTCAGCCTGGCTGTTTTTCTCTAGCCCTTTCTGCTGCGTGGCTCTAGGAATCAAGTATGTGAAGAGTTGAAAGGCAAGGGAGGTGAGGCATTTGTAGCGAAGTGCTCATGACTGGAGTTTAGTTGGAGGGGAATGAAACCACACAGGGGATGAGGTCAGTGGAAAGGAAGATCAACAGATTGCAGTGCCTGATAAAGAGATGAACTGTTAGATTCAGTGCACTAAAGGGAATGAGTTGGAAAGATAGGAAGGATGTCTGAGATTGAGATATGGAGGAGCTGCAGATCTAGACTAGGACAAAGGGAATGACTGGCTGCAGTAGGGGCAAGTGGACAAGATCACGGGAGCAGCACAGAGCCAAGACCAGAGCGTTAGAAGGAGGATCCACACAGGTACTAAAATTGAGGTTTTTTTGTTTGTTTGTTTTTAAGATTTCATTTATTTATTTGAGAGACAGGAAGAGCATAAGAGAGGGGGAGGGACAGACGGAAAGGGAGAAGGAGACTCCCCACTGAGCAGAAAGCCCAACTCAGGACTCCATCCCAGGACCCTGGGAATCAGGACCTGAGCCGAAAGCAAATGCTTAACCAACTGAGCCACCCAGGTGCCCCTAAAATCAAGAACTGACAGGAGCGGTTGTGGCATGGTATAATCTAACAAATGACACATGCTTCAAAGCTAAGGTGTGGTAGGGATGAGAGAGAACAGACTGAACACAGAAAGAGAAAAAGTGAGGACACCCCCACCACCACCTCCAGGGTCAGTGGGTACAAAGGATGTGGGGGAGAGAAAACAGCACCACTAGAAGCGGTAGGAGAAGCAGAGTCCTCAGGAGAAACCGAGGCTCTGAGCAGGAATGTAAAGAGAACATTCAGAAAAGAGCTTGAGGATATAGGTAATTTTACTAATAACCAGCTATTAGTTCCAAAGAGCACAAAAGCATTTCAGGAGAAACAAAAAAGGGGTAGATGGGGCGCCTGGGTGGCTCAGAGGATTGGGCCTCTGCCTTCGGCTCAGGTCATGATCTCGGGGTCCTGGGATCGAGTCCCATATTGGGCTCTCTGCTCGGAGGGGAGCCTGCTTCCCCCTCTTTCTCTGCCTGCCTCTCTGCCTAATTGTGATCTCTGTCTCTGTCAAATAAATAAATAAAATCTTTAAAAAAAAAAAAAAAGGGGTAGAGAGTAATGGTTATTAGAGTGCAGAGTTGGAGGTGACTTGGTAGTTTGGGACTTCTTGTGGTGACTGACAAAAAAGATAAAGGCCACCATGACATTAGTTCTGGCAGCTAAGGCAGGGAGGAAGGGATCTGGGGCACCACTGCAAGCCTGCCCCTGGAGGTGTATGGAGGAGTATGTAGGAGTAAGTGCATGGATGAGAAAAAGTTTTGCTCAAGTTACAAATTAGCACAAAATGAGACCTGACTCCAGGCTATTTTAAGGCAAGTCTTGAGAACCTACTTCAAAGAATTTAAATGAGATGACA
The DNA here is from genome assembly GCA_004023965.1 of Spilogale gracilis. Taxonomy (NCBI): domain Eukaryota; kingdom Metazoa; phylum Chordata; class Mammalia; order Carnivora; family Mephitidae; genus Spilogale; species Spilogale gracilis. The sequence goes on along the minus strand of PITA01016955.1, from coordinate 34,878 downwards.
AACACAGTCAGCATGAAATGATAACACAATTACTCAGAGGATGTTAGCAGAGCACCTAGGATGTCCCCTCCATCTTAGCTCCAGAGCAGCAGCCCTGAACAGTAAGCCAAGGCCCTGCTCTGACCCCTACCTCCTTACCCACTCACCCCATCAACAAGAATTTATCCAGTGCCAACTCTGTATCATTCTTGATTAACACAAACCAATTACCAACATACAAAACCAAAAATAGTTTATTGCTGAGTCAACCTGAGGTTCAAATGGTGGGAGACAAGAGTCCATAGCCTTGCCAAGATACCCAGGTCAGGACAGAGATTAAGGCCCAAGTTCCCGTAGGCTCCACGTAGGGCATTACCTACTCTGATCCTGTTAAACTTAGTCCCTCCAAGTCACTTCTACTTCATCTGTCCGATACCTGTGAAAAAAACACAGAAAACCTGGTGGACAGCTATCCATTGGAAGCTTCCATTCCTCTCTGCCTTCATGATTCTGGACCCTTTTCCCTGCTGATTTTTGGCTACCTCCCATATAATCCTATCTACCCCTCCAGGAGGGTACATACCTCTGTGTGATCCCAGAATCACTGAGGAGGGTCCTGTGGCCGGACTGAAACATCTCCCAGCCAGCCTGGGCTATCATGGCTCCATTGTCAATGCAGAATCTAGGAAGAAAAAAAGATATGAAATTTGGGATTCAAGGGTAGAGAGTCATAGTAACTGGAGGAAAAAAAGAAGAAATCAAGAAAGGGAAAGGGCCTTTACCGCTCATCTGTGGCAAAAAGCCGGGCTCCGCGTTCCTGGCACATTATCTCCATCATTTCCTGTAGCCTCAAATTACCTATGAAGAAGTGGGGAGTAGGGCTAGCTTAGATTTACCCTTTCTGCATGGTCTGGCTGTACACCTCATGTTGTGTTTAGTTACAAAAATGAAGTAGGGGTTTAGATGGCAAGGGTTGGTAAGCAGAAACTTCTAACTTTCCCAAACCCTTAAGAGCTTTAAACTAGGAGGAAGACGCTAATGTCTAAGAACAGGAAAGAGGGGCATAGTTCAATGATACATACACCCCACACCTCCCACGATGAGGGCCTCCTGGGAGCCACAATGTGCCATGGCTCGCTCTGTGATCTCTACCAGCATTGCAAACACGGTTTCCTGTGGGGGACAGATAAGGTGAGAACACCAGAGAGGATCCCAGTTCTGCTCCTCCAAACCCAACTTTCTCTTCCAGCTTTCTATCCCATTACCTGCAGAGAGAAACATAAATCTTCAGGAGTACACTCGCCTGTGGCCAGCATCCGCTGGGCTACATCCTATAATTAAAGAAGAAAAAAATAAATTAAAAAATGAATTATGGGGTGCCTGGGTGACTCAGTTGGTTAAGTGACTGCCTTCGGCTCAGGTCATGATCCCGGAGTCCCGGGATTGAGTCCTGCATCGGGCTCCCTGCTCAGCAGAAAACCTGCTTCTCCCTCTCTCACTCCCCCTGTTTGTGTTCCCTCTCTAGCTGTGTTTCTGTTAAATAAATAAATAAAATCTAGGGGCCCTGGGTGGTTCAGCTGGTTAAGCCACTGCCTTCGGCTCAGGTCATGATCCTGGAGAGCCGGGATCGAGCCCCACATCCGGCTCCCTGCTCGGCAGGAAGCCTGCTTCTCCCTCTCTCACTCCCCCTGCTTGTGTTCCCTCTAGTTGTGTTTCTCGCTGTCAAATAAATAAAATCTTAAAAAAAAAAAAAAAAAGAATTATGGTTTGGGGCTGACATGAGAGCAATAATTAGTGTGCCTGGAGGATCACTGGGTCTCACTACAATTCCACTTACCGGAATACCTACACCACACTTTGCCTTTCACTGGCACTGAGCTATGAACAGGCAGCATTCATTTGAGATTCAATAATCACAAATGCCTGTCCTGGCACCCCCACCCCCTAATGCGACTTAACTTTCTCCATAATGCTTATCATCATCTGACCCTTTTTATTGATTATCCCCCCTGCCCACTTGTTTCTTTGTCACCAACCCCCATTAGAATATAAGCTCCAAGTTGAGATTTTTATTTTGCTCTATGCTGTGCTGCTATTGCCTAGAACAGCGCCTGGCACACAGAAGATACTTAATAAATATTGCTAAATGAATTTATTCAGCATCATTAATACAGACCAAAACTATGCTATAGGCAGGAAACACAACAGTGACCAAAGCAGATATGCCTCATAAAAAGACATGACAGTGCTCTTGCCTCACCTGTCCCACACTCACCTCAATGAAAGACAGGATCCCCGAGAACGAAACGTCCATGCCCTTCACAGTATATGGCAGTTCAACTAGCTTCTTGCCTCTGTGTGGGAGTGAGTGTATGAAGCAAGAAGCCTCTAATCACCTGGTTGTTCACCCTCCAAATCTCTCCCAAACCTCCTTACTGTATATACAGGGAAATCCCAGAAGCCCCACCAGTCAGCCTCCTGCCACCTTATGTCCCCTTACCGTTTTGCCATCTGTTCAATATTGTACCCTGGACTTGGGTCATTGGAAATCTAGCAAAAGGAAAATGCGGATGGAATCAAATATTCAGCATAAGAAGCTAATTTACTACTTTCTACTTCCATTCCATGGCTCCCCAGAAATTTATCCATACCTTATATTTTCTCTAGCCCCAGTGGCTTACCTTCAGCACTCGAGCAAAACGATCCAGACAATTACCCACAGCAATATCGATGGTTTCCCCAAAGATGCGGTAACGATGTTCTGAATATGCAATCACCTAAGGGCGATGAGGATGTCCATGAAACCTCAAGTCTGTAAAGAGGAGCATTTGGCTTTGGGGAAGAACACAGCAGAGGATCAACATGGCCACTGCAGCTTCCAGTAAAAAATGAAACAGAAGAACTCACCCAAACTCTGAATAGGTACTTTCTCATAGCCCTTATCTCGGAAGTCTATATGTACCCTGAGGATTTCAAGAGCAGATTCCTAATCTACAGAAGGTAGTCTAGGTTAGGGTAGAAGCAATTCTCATTCAAATACATTTTTCTAGCTTGGAGGTTCCTAATTCCTCCTTTAAAGCAGTCACACTACGGACTAGGAACAGGCTTTCTGGCTTGGAGACATGGAACCAGAGTCCTTCTGTATTATCCTACCAGGGCAGTGTTATTTGGAAACAAGACAAGAGGAAGAGTTGAAAACCTCAAAAATCCTATCTTGGGTCACACTAAGAGCACACCCAACTTCTGTTCATTCTTCACATAGGACCAGCTTCTACCAGAGAATATTTACCACCCACTGACATGTATACTTCTGACATTCAGTGTTTCCTTACGACCATAAGAAGTCCTTTTCCCTTTCTGATGCTGCTAAGGATTTCCTTCCATTTTGATGTAAAATGCACTCTACTGTTAAAAGGCTGGCCACAAAAGGGGAAGAGAAAAAATTCTGCCTTTCTACTTCTGTTGTCTACTTCTCTACCCAATCATCTTCGTTCTTCGCACCTGAACAGGTTTCAAGAGGAAAGAGGAAGAGAAAACCATCACTGCTTCTCTTCAGTAACTCTTGCAAGCCTCCATGGCTACTTTGCACATCCCAAGTATCTAATTTTGTATGCCATCCTTCAAGCTCCAGCCAGCTATATGCTCTTATCTGTAAAAGTTCCCACATCACTTTCATAGGAATGTGTGCTTCATTCTAAATAACTATGTCACAAAATGAAGTCTGAAGCCTTTCATAAGCTGGGGACGTTAACTTTTTCTGACAATAACCCCATCAGGTGTTCCGTGGGAAAGGAAGACTAGAGTTCTAGAGTTCTCCAATCACAACCTAAAAAGATCTTGTATGGTATTCCAAACAACTCTGGCTTCACCTATAAACTTACAATGCCTTCTACCACTTATAAAGTGTTTTTGAAAATTATTTCTATTTTCACACTCTTAGAATAACAAATTCTTTATTTACTACCAGTAATGTAAAACAAAACATGAAATTATTGTGAAGAAACAAATCACATAAGGATGCCTGGGTGGCTCAGTCAGTTAAGTGGCTGCCTTTGGCTCAGGTCATGGGCCCAGGCTCTGGGATCGAGTCCTGAATTGGACTCCTTGCTCAGCAGGGAGCCGGCTTCTCTCTGCTTCTACCTGCCACTCTGCCTGCTTGTGCTCTCTGACAAATGAATAAATAAAAATCCTTGAAAAAGAGTGCTTGGGTGGCTCAGTGGGCTGGGGCCTCTGCCTTCGGCTCACATCATGATCTCAGGGTCCTGGGATTGAGCCCCACATCGGGCTCTCTGCTTGGTGGGGAGCCTGCTTCCCCCTCTCTCTCTGCCTGCCTCTCTGCCTACTTGTGACCTTTCTGTCAAATAAATAAATAAAATCTTAAAAAAAAAAATGCTTTCATTATTTTGAAGGCTTCAATCCTTACTATTCTTTCCTTTTCTAAATCAGAAATTTCTTATCTTCATAACCATATATATAAAAAGCCATCTAAGGGGCACCTGGGTGTCTTAGTTAAGCATCTTCTTTCCATTTGGGTCATGATCCCAGAGTCCTCAGATCAAGCCCCACACTGACTTCCCTGCTCAGTGAGAAGTCGTTGGCTTCTCACTCTCCCCTTCTCATGTGCATGTGTGTGCACGTGCACACTCTCTCTCTATAATGAGTAAATCTTTTAAATAAACAAATAAATAAATGCCATCAAACATCGTGATTATCCCGCCCAAATCTGCAATACTGCAAACTTTCTTGTGGGTTTTTTACACCTAACATTTTAGGTTCAAATGAGCCCAGCCTTGTTCTTGTAGGTCCCACCACTGAGGTACAAGGTGAAAGTTGCTGGTACAGTGCACTGGAAATTATGAGGGAATGATGGAGTACTCCAGATACCTGTGTATTTCCTCCACTGACATACAGCACAGTTGGGCTGGTGGCTCCAGTGATAAGGCGGCCCATCTCAATGTGGCCTATACAGTGGTTCACGCCCAGCAATGGTTTATTCCATAGCTGGGCCACAGTGCGGGCCACAACAGCCACAGAAACCAGTGGGGCACCCATGCCAGGGCCTAGGGGGACAGAAATGGGGAGTTAGAATCCTATGGACACTGGGAAAAACAGAGCTGGGGAAAGTAAGGGATGTAAGAGATGAGGTAGGGGCAGTAGTGGTAGGAGAAGAGAGTACTGGGCTATTCTAACCTAGCCAGCTCCAGGTATTTTCGTTCATTGTCAACCACTCTCCCAGGTATACCTTTGGTGTAGGCAATGCAATCAATATCCTGGGAGGTTAATCCAGCGTCTGTCAGTGCCTCCTGTAGCAGGTCTAGGATAACAGCTCGGTGATGCCTAGCAGTATCACCTGGAAGGAATCCTAGGAGATGGACACAGGTCAGAGATCATAGGGTTTTTCCATAGCACAGGTAGGTAAAAGTCAAAAGCAGTTCTTTTAGTAGTTACGAAGAAACTGAGTAAAATAAATCTCATTTAGGGCGCCTGGGTGACTTAGTCATTAGACGTCTGCCTTTGGCTTGGGTCATGATTCCAGGATCCTGAGATCAAGCCCCACATCAAGCAGAGCAGGGAGCCTGCTTTTCCCTCTCCCACTCCCCCTGCTTGTGCTCCCTCTCTCACTGTATCTCTCTCTGTTAAATAAATAAATAAAATCTTAAAAAAAAAAAAAAAAAGAAAAGAAATCTCATTTAAAATGCAGTCAGGGGGCGCCTGGGTGGCTCAGTTGGTTGAGCGACTGCCTTCAGCTCAGGTCATGATCCCAGAGTCCCGGGATCAAGTCCCACATCGGGCTCCCTGCTTGGCGGGAAGCCTGCTTCTCCCTCTCTCACTCCCCCTGCTTGTGTTCCCTCTCTGGCTGTGTTTCTCTCTGTCAAATAAATAAATAAAATCTTAAAAAAAATAAATAAATAAAAATAAAATAAAATGCAGTCAGGAGGGGTGCCTGGATGACTCAGTGCCTAAACGTCTGCCTTAGGCTCAGGTCATGATCCCAGAGTCCCAGGATCAAGCCCTGCATTGGGCTCCCTACTCGGCAGGAAACCTGCTTCTCCCTCTCTCACTAGCCCTGCTTGTGTTCTTTCTCTAGCTGTGTTTCTCTCTGTCAAATAAATAAAATCTTTAAAATTAATTAAAATAAAATAAAATAAAACAAAACAAAATAAAACAAAATAAAATGCAGTCAGGAGGCCAGAAGGGGAAGTTCTCACACCCTACCATTCCTTCTCAATTACAGACTCTGAAGGGAAGAGAACATACCTTGCATTCCCAACAGGAAGAGGACTTTAACTTACCACCCCAGCAAGAGGAAGATTTTTCAGCCAATGAAAAACCACCACACTTCAAACTCTCTGTTTACTTTAAAGGACTTTTTAAGATTTCTTTTAAGTCTTATTTAGGTAATCTCCACACCCAACATGGGGCTTCCAACCCCGAAACCAAGAGTCATATGTTCTTCTGACTGAGCCAGCCAGGCGCCCCATCAATGGACTTTTTAAAATAGAGCCCCTCCCAACTACACCCCTCTTCCTTATAAAAGATCGATCCTTTTGCTTGTTCTCCAGACTTGCCTATGGTTTTGCCACAGATTCCCTGATCCAAATTGCAATTCTCTACTATTCCTGAATAAACCCACTGGCAAAACAACTAGCTGTTTTTGTTTGTTTTAACATTTACACAGTGTAGGAAGAGTCCCTTTCACTCTCCTCAAGCATCTTGTCTTCCAGGTTTTCAGACACAGCCTTTCTAGCCTGTTCAGCTCCCCAGAAATGCCCTTCTTTATATCCAACTCCTACTCAGCCTTCAGGACTCAATTCAAGTGAAACCTATCTCATACCCTTTGGTTATCTTCTCTGTGACCCTACAAACCCCATGCATGATCACATCTTTATACTCTACACATATATTACAATATAACAATTCGAACATTATAATCATTTGTAGTTTCCCAGTTTAACCATGAGCATTATAAAGCACTGGCTACTTAATGTATCTTTGTAATCCTGGTGCCAAAATGCCTAGAAGTGTGAGTGCTAAACATAAGATATATATTTTCTAACAAATAACCGGTCACATCACCAGTTCAGGGAGGCTTTTCAGGTATATGCAAGTCAGCTGCCTTCCCTTTTATATGCAGGAGTTTTAAGGGATGGTAGACAAAATACAACATAATAACTTAAAAATAACATTTGTAAGAGGAGTTGTAATATGTCTAGTAATTTCATTTATTTCTCAAGAACCAATAATGCAGATATTATTTTCATTTACAGAGTAAAGAACATAAGCCCCAAACCAAATAACCTCAATATTGCTGTTCCTAACACCCACGGTGGAAGTCTTTAAACTCCTCATTCTAGATAATTCTGATTGCATCTGTTATACTGTTCATCATATTGTAAAGTTTTATTTTTACCTCCGACTATATGGCAGTTCGTAACATCTACTCGTATCCGGCAACTAGCTGACGTTTAGTATATAAAAGGCGCTCCATAGAAGCAAAACAAACCCAGAAGATACAGGTCCAAGTGCCTATGACTCTTCCAACCGTCAGCCTTGTGATGTTAATACTGTCACATAAATCTCAGTAGTTTGGATCAAAAACTCAACAGGGAGACAGTGCGCTCCACGCCCTACCCTGCTAGCGTTCAGAGAGACGGAAGGTACGGAGAAGCGCGCGACAAACTCTGAAGTTCCCCACACACGCACCTGTGCCCGGAGGCGTGACGTAAGTCCGCCGTGGGTTTGCCAGCACCGAGCCATCCCGGACCACTCCCACGCCAATCTTGTTAGCGCTCCCTTCAAACCCCAGCACCGTCGGCATGGCCGAGCCTCAGAGAAAATGCCGGTAGGGCTTACTACCCCAGGCCGCCCTGGGCCGCGGATTCCGGAATGAGCAGGAAGACTACAAGCTCCAAGTGCCGGGGCCCCACGCGCACCGAGACGAAACCCAAAGATCTCCCGCGAGTCGCAGCCCGCGCCGGCCCCACGCCCGCGCCGGTCCCGCCCCCGTCGTCGCGGCGACCCATCAAGGCCCCTTCAAGGACCTGTCCTCCTGACTGCCAGGGACGCTGAGCCGGCATCTGCTCCTTACATTCCTAGCCATTCCTTTACTTCTCTTCTGTGGTCCAGTCCAGACAGCTCCATTGATTTTTTCCCCTCTTGCCCAGCACTAGGAATCTTCGGTCGGTGTAGCAGAATGAGTCGTGTATCTGGCATACCCATAAACAGCCCAAGAATGAAAGGTTGGGGACTTGGAGGAGGGGAGCGGGGAAGGCCGAGCCTCGCTGTCACGTGGGCCAGGACAGACGAATCACACGCATTCCTCCGCCTGAGGCGGTGCACCTCAGGTCACGTGACCGTTTTCCTTACCCACGTGGGGGCACAGCGTGCCATACTCTTTGTGCTCGGGTAAGAAGGAGCCAGGCTGGGTCGGAGCAGGTCGGATACGGGGTTGCTCTTGTTTGCCCAGCAGAGAGGCTTCTCGGGCGTCTGATCCGCAAGCCCAAGTCAGAACCCTAACTTAAAGCTCTCGATTGGCCGGAGGGCAGATCTCGCGACGACGGCAAAAGGCACCCTGAAATGATCTAGTCTTGTGGGTGAGGGGCTGAAGGGCCTGTGGTGAATGGAGGCGGGGAAAGGATTCAAAGATATTGTGATTTGAGCGGCGGTACCTAGTGCAGGGGCGCCCGAGGGAGGAGTCTATCCCAGCCTTAGCGGAGTTTACGATCTCTTATGTGCAGGTAACGCGGTAAAAATACTGCTTCGGTGGGCGACGTGGTACAGGTTCAGAAGGGCGTTCGTTACAGTGATGCCGAAGCGTGGGAAAAAGGGAGCTGTGGCAGAAGACGGGGAAGAACCCAAGATCGGTAAGGGAACGAAATGAACCCCTCTCCCTAGAGGGGGGGGTGTTTCTGATTCCTTCAGTGAACGGGAAGTGGGAACCTACTCAATATGTTCTTGCATATTTTAAAGAAGTCGCAGCAACCGTAGGCACTCAGTTGGTCTCTAGTAAATCGCAACAAAGTTGCTGTCAACTTTTTATCATCGTATATTGCTTATTTTATAGAGCCGGAAGCCAAGAAGAGTAAGGCAGGAACAAAGAAAAACGAAAAAGAGGCAGGAGAGGGGCCAGCCCTGTATGAGGACCCCCCAGATCAGAAAACCTCGCCCAATGGTAAATCGGCCACCCTCAAGATCTGCTCCTGGAATGTGGATGGGCTTCGAGCCTGGATTAAGAAGAAAGGTTTAGATGTGAGTGGAATTTAGGGAGGGGGAAGGGACATTCTTTCGAATTGAATGATCTTGAGATTTAATCACTTTTTACCATTTAAGTCCCAAGTGTAGGTTTTATTTTTCCTTTGTGTGTAGTTTTTTGGGTTTTTTTGTTTTGGGGGGTTTTTCGATGAGAGTTAAAAGGAGGGGCTTCGTCATGTTATATAACTGTTGTATTTCTGAAATGTCCACTTTTTCAGCTCCATTTCCATTGCTTTAATTAACGGTTTCATCTCTTCCCCAGCATGTTAGAAAAACCTTGTTTTTGGACTTGCTTCATATCCAGAATATATTCCATTTAAATTACTGTTTAGGGGTCCCTCGCTGGTTCATTTGGAGCATCGTGAGTTGGACTCCTACATGTGGCTTGGAATTTACTTAAAATTTTAAAAATGCTGCTTAAAAATTTTACATGGGTATCCATTGACTATGAAAGAAATAGTCCCTTCAGTATTGAATGCAACACTTGTTTTACTTTTTCATTAGCTGCCAGTTCTAGAATTTAGATGCTGTGTTTACCAGACTTTTTTTAATATTTTATTAGGGGGAGTGCACAAGGTTGGGGGATAAACAGAGAGGGAGAAGCAGACTCCTCACTGAGCAAGGAGCCCAGCCCAGGGCTCATCCCAGGACCCTGAAATCATGGCCTGAGCTGAAGGCAGATGTTTCACCGACCGAGCCACCCAGGCACCCCATGCTTATTAGACTCTTACGCATAGTAACTGTGTCTAAGCAGTGTAGCTCTAGTACTTGGCATGGAGTTTTCAGTGAGTGTCTGAATTGATAGTACTTTTTCTACTTTTCACTTCACTCACAGTGGGTAAAGGAAGAAGCCCCAGATATCCTCTGCCTCCAAGAGACCAAATGTTCAGAGAACAAACTACCAGTTGAACTTCAAGAGTTACCTGGACTATCCCATCAGTACTGGTCAGCTCCTTCAGACAAGGAAGGGTACAGTGGTGTGGGCCTGCTTTCCCGCCAGTGCCCACTGAAAGTCTCCTATGGCATTGGTGAGACCCTGTTCATTCCTAATCCCTGAGCTCTCCAAACCAACTGCTGATACCTCACCCCTGCCCCTAATATGAATTACTTTACTTTCCCTAGTCTTAGACTTTTTTAAAAGATTTACTTGACAGCCAGCCAGAGAGGAAACACGAGCAAGGGGAGTGGGAGAGGGACAAGCAGGCTTCCCACTGAGCAGAGAGCCCGACAAGGGGCTCGATCCCTGTACCCTGGGATTGTGACCTGAGCCGAAGGCAGACACTTAACAGCTGAGCTACCCAAGCATCCTTCTTACACTTTTTTATGCTGATTTTGTTTTGTTTCTGTAGGTGAAGAGGAACATGATCAGGAAGGCCGAGTGATTGTGGCTGAATTTGATGCATTTGTGCTGGTAACAGCCTATGTACCTAATGCAGGCCGAGGTTTGGTGCGCTTGGAGTACCGGCAGCGCTGGGATGAAGCCTTTCGCAGGTTCCTGAAGGGTTTGGCTTCCCGCAAGCCTCTTGTGCTATGTGGGGATCTCAATGTGGCTCATGAAGAAATCGACCTTCGTAACCCCAAGGGAAACAAAAAGAATGCTGGCTTCACTCCACAAGAGCGTCAAGGCTTTGGAGAATTACTACAGGCCGTTCCACTGGCTGACAGTTTCCGGCACCTCTACCCCGACACGGCCTACGCCTATACCTTTTGGACCTACATGATGAATGCTCGATCCAAAAATGTTGGCTGGCGCCTTGATTACTTTTTGTTGTCTCACTCTCTGTTACCTGCATTGTGTGACAGCAAGATCCGTTCCAAGGCCCTGGGCAGTGACCACTGTCCTATCACCCTGTACTTAGCACTGTGACACCACCCCCAAATTACTTTAAACCTGGGAAAGAAGCCCCCCCCACAAGCTAGCTTTAAAACTTAACCTCCCCAAAACGTCTTTCAAAACTGCTCTCTAGAGATATCTGCACTGTATTTCTCTTCTAAAAATATGAATCCTTCAACCAGTTTCCTACTGATGCTTTTCTTTAAGCCCCCATTTTTTTTTTACGTTAAACAAAAGCTACTGAAGACTTCCTTTGAACTGTCCAGATGAAAATAAAGAGCCATAGTTTCAGCCTTGCTGTCTTTGTATTCTACCCCTTTGTGGGGCTACAAATTTACAAATTCCCCTCGTTTTTTCACATATAAAGATAAACAACTGGAAAAGGATAGTCATGACCGTATTTATTTACAAGCACAGGATGAATCCCTAGCCTCCTCCAAGACAGCAACCCTACCCAGCCCAGTTACATACTGCAACTAGGGGGTAAGGCTGGAAGGAGGAATTAAGGGAATTACACGACTAGGGGAACATACCCCATATTAAATAGTTATATACACATCAGTTCCTGTGGTTCTGTACAGAGCAGCGGCTGACCCCACCCCCCCAGGACACAGAATGGGGGAAGAGGAGACTGAGGGTACTGAGGCCAGAGCCAGCCCCTGGTGAAGTGCAATAGCAGCAGCAAGGTCCTAACGGTGCACAAGAGGGAGGGAACCCCCAGGGCTACCCACCCCCACCCTGCCCTGGAATGTTTAAGGGACAGGAATGGCTCTCAGGGAGCATATTAGGAAGGACAAGGCTAGAACCCTCTTCTAGGACCCAGGTTTAGGGGCAACATTCTGCCTATTTCACCTGAAACACAGCAGCCCTTGGAGGAAAGCAGAGGCCAGCAATGGTCTTCTCTACCCCTCCAAACCTAGGTGAGGGCCTGGTTCCTTCCTACCTCTCCCCAGGGAAAAGGAAGGCAGCTGCTTGGCTCCCTTTACAGAAGCCGAGGGAGCCTTGTACCACGGTTCCCTTTGTAGTGTCACTGTCCCCACCAGGGAGGGGCCAGGCACAGTCTGTGGGTTGTCATGGAGCTCAGGAGAAGTTCTGGACAGGGTGGCTGACCTTCATACAGGCCCAGTAGAGAGCCCGGCCCAAACACAGCACAGCCAACAGGATGACAAATCCCCAGGCTGCATAGATGCCTCCATATCGCCGTGCATGCTTCCATGTGCCAAACTGATGAAGAAGAAGATGGGGTTACTGTTGATCTCTTACTTTCTAGAAACCCTGGTAACAGAATGGGAATTTCAATCCCTGGTTCCCTATCCATGTGTATCCCCCTTCAGGGACTTTCTTAAAGGCCCAGTTGTTCTCCCTTCCCCTAGGCAGGTACGTAAGTCATACAATCCCAGACATCTGTCAGTTTTTCTTAGTGTCTAACAGGTGAGCCAGGTTTCTTAACAACTCTTTAATTTAACCCACTTCTCCATTGCCCCATCTTCCACATAAAAAAAATGGCTGTTTTTTACTCCTGTAGTAACAGTGATGATTATTTATCAGTTACCTTCAACTTCAGCTCACCTACACATTAAAACAAGACAAAACAAAAACCCTTGGTTAATCTTTCACTGTTTTTAGGGGAGCCATTTCCCAAATCTTAGGCTATGGAGATGAGGCTGAAGAATGAGAGGGATCAGATCAAGGTTACTCACAGCAAGGCCAGTGGCAGTGATAGCCAACAGTAAGCCAAGCAAGAAGCAGCAGATACACCTCTTTCGTGGATATCTGCGCCCAATAGATGACCTGTGGGGAGGCAAACAAATGGATGTCTGCAGTGGCCCTGCAGGTCTTCCCGCATATGTTAACAATTACTCAACAATGCCACTCTCCGATCACTTACACTTTCCTGCAGTGAGGGCAACGGGCCAAGGTTCGGTCTGTGAACTCTGTCCACTATGGGGAACAAAAAGGGAGAAACCAAACTTAATAGAAGCAGGGTCATGCCCACATCCCTGGGGCAGGGGAGGGTAGGAAATGGAACAGAAAGGAAATCAGAACAAGCTTTTTTAGGATTCATTATCGTAACTCAGAAATACATTTGTGATTACTTCTGTTTCTCCCCCCTGCTGCCCAATATTCCTCCTCACCAGGAAAGTATTCTTGCAATGTCCACAGATGACCCTGACGCCCATAGGCTGTGGTTCTGGACTCAGAGGTCCTGGATGCACAGGCCCCAGGTTGATGATTCTTTTGCTGTAAAGGAGAAAATGACTATGATTAAATGATTTTGAATCCTTAAGGTCCCTACACTATCCTTCCTCCACACACCCCCCACTTCCTGCCTAAGTTCCTCTACTTCTCTGTACATGTAATACACCCCACCCCACCCACCCCTACCCCCAGGGAACTGAGGAGTAACACTGCTTAAACTTCAGGTCTCTAATTTCCCTTTTATCTCATAATTCACCCAGGGCTCCAGACCCTCTATTTCCTATAAGTCACCATTACATCCTAATCTTTTCATGATGAAATGACAAAGATGGCTAGAACATTCTAAAAATACAACAGTCTGCAGTATTTTTCTCATTCTAAATAAACATGAGGCTTTTTCACCTTTACATTCTCTGCAAACATTCATCCTTTTTACGGCTTTCCAATTTTCCCACTGACGCCCTTCCCCACCTTATGTCTCTTACCAGTAGGGCCGAGGGCAGGCAATCCGTTGGGAAGTCACTTTGCAGATAAGGAGGCAGTTACAGGGGCACCGAACATATTTTTTTCCTGGAGGTGCATTCTTGATTGGCTACAGAATAATGAGGACAACGGTAAGCAAACCTCTAATTCCAATCCCTTCCATTTCCTCAAAAAAAAATAAAAACCTTCTGAAGAGATACCAGAGGTAAGATCTTAGCCAGGACTGAGACATGAAAAAAAAGCATACAGCATGAGATTTGCAAATAAAGACAAGGTTTAAGTCATCCAGGATAGGTATGAAGGTGCAGGATGGTAAACATCAGCATTGGTGAGTGGCTTCTGGGGAAATGACAACGTGAGACTCCTGAAACTGAAACCGGGATTTCATGACTAGCACTAGGCTAACACGTGAGGGTCAGGGTCTAGAATGGAGGGATCAGAAAGAGGATCTAGGAAACAGGGCCCATTTCATAGATATGTATAACTCACTGTGGCTTCATTGCAGACGCCACATTTGACTACATGCTGATGCATCTTGCCTTCCACGTTGATGAGAGACTGGCAGACTCGGCAGGTGATCATGGGGGCACTCCCACTGTCCGGGCTGGTCAGGGGTGAGTAGGGAGGCGGGTCCTCCCCAGGCAACACGGCTGGGTGTCCCTCAGGGAACGGGGGAAATGCTGGAGAGTAAAGTAAAAAAGGCGCGTGGCATCACTTGCAGACACCCCACTGATGCTCCAAAGGGTCGGGAAACTCCTTCTAGTCCTCAACCCGTCTGACCTAGCTCGGCGGGCTTCTTATAATCCGTGCTTCAATCAGCTTCCTCAGAAGCCCCTTCCTTTCCCAAGCTCCGCGGCAATTGCGAAAGGAAGAAAGCTTCACCCAGTCACAGGTGCAACTGCTCCGCACCTGGAGCTGGGGCCCCGCCTCCGCCCTAGGCCCCGCCCCCTCCCGCTTCTCAAGAGTACCCCCCGGGAATGCCTCAGACCCACCCCGGCTTACCCTGGGGCGGGGCATGTTTACCGGCTCCGTACGGTGGTGCGGAGGGGGTCAGGCCTCCCCCGGGCCCAGCCCCACTCCCGCCCGGTCCCACTAATCCGTTGCCGCCAGCGCCACCGTCGATGGGTTCGGAGAGCAGCGGGGATCGCTCTCCGTCTGCCGCCATGGCCGCCACCTCCGCCTCCTGCTTCGGCCAAGGATCCGGCTCTCTCCGCCGCTGCCGTCTCCGCAGCCACCACCGCCGCCGCTACCGGGTCCCCAGGGCGCCTGCGCGCCTCGCGCCTCGCTCGCCCCGCAACGAGTGGCCTACCCCGCCCGATTCCGTCCCGCAAGCACGTGATAGGCTATCCCCGCCCCGGCCGTGCTGTTATTCGTAGCCACAAATCAATTCTTGGTCCTGCCAGGGAAGCTCTTTTTTTCCATTGGGGAGCGCCGCGGTAACGTCTGCTGTCACATGACCTCCCGGAGGCCGCTGGGCCTGCAAAAACTGCACGTGACGAGAGGTTCTGCGAGTCATTGGAACCGTGGCCCATCGCGTTACCTCCAGACCAGGAGGTGGGGTTAGGCGGCTTCTGCTCACTGGTCACGTGTTTCAGGAAGCCGCGCGTCCTCTGTTACGCGCCTAGAGCGGGTGCAAAATCATTGCTCCTCATTGGTCCACAGATGCCACTAAAAGACATCTCCTCTTTGCGGTTTTAGTTGGTCTCCAATTGGCTGTCCTCTCCGGTCCTGTGACTCGTGGGGTGCAACTGTATTGGTCCAAACTTAGGTCCAGAAGCAGGGGCGTGGCTGAAGGAGCGGACAGTGAAAGTGTCGGAGCTGGGGCCCAATAGTGAAAGTAGAAAGGTCGGCAGTCGTTAGTCAGGCTGCAAAGACGGCTGTAAAAAGTTGAAGTAAGGGTGTACCAGTAACGTTAAGGTTACCACCCAGCCTCTCTCGCGGGAGTCACCTCTGGAACTGAATCCAAGCCGGGCTTCTTCAGGAACGTGCCCTGCAGACTACACCTTCCCACTCCGCATCCCTAGTTAGGAAATTACCTTTATAATGAGTCTGGATCCACCGCTACAAGGATATCTCATGTTTCACTCATTTTCTTGACCCCTCCCAATCCTAAATGCGTATGCATAAGTGTTTTTTAAATTGAGTTTAACCAATTAAGTATAAGGATATTTTAATTACCTTGGCAAGATGAGACAGTTTTTAGACTAGTCACAACTTTACCCCAACCAGGATACTGCTCATGGAGGTTATTCTGACGAATATTGGAAAAGCTCATTAGCATTTCGGGCGTTTAAACATAGAGACAATCCTTCTCACTCTCCTGTTCATACCTATTCCTCCATACTCAACTTGCATAGCTGATAAGACAACAAGTTTCCCCACCCATATCCCAAATTAGTGAGTTCTATGAAATCTTTCCTAAACTGAAGTGAATAAAGGGAAGAAACAGTTACCGTTAATTATTATGGAAAATTTTTGAGTGGTCCCAAACCCCAAAAATAATCTCTCAGACTTTTCTGATGCCGTAGGACACATTTTGCTAAGAGATGGGGGAAAAAAATACACAGGGGTCGGGGGGAAAAGCACAGAAGTTCAAAAACAATCCAAATCTGTGGCGGCTTTAAGATGAGTGTAGTTCCCAGTGAAGGAGCTGGGTGGTGCCATTTTCCCTTCCAGGCGTGCTGCCTCCACCAGACTCAGCTGCAAAACAGTGAAAACTATTTTGCTTTTTTTTGTAAAAGCTAAAATGCTCTTTGGATTTCTTTTACTTAGGGAAAACAGTTACAGGCTTACCTCGTTTTAGTGCACTTGACTTTATCTCTCCGTTTGGGTATTATGGTTTTTTACAAATTGAAGGTTGTGGCAATCCTGTGTCAAGCAAATTTATCAGCGCCATTTTTCCAACAGCATTTGTTCACTTCGTCTCTGAGTCACCTTTTGGTAATTATACAGTATTTCAAACTTATCCATTATTATTATATTGGTTGTGGTGATCTGTGATCAGTGATTACAACTTGCCGAAAGCTCAGATTATTGGCTTTTTCTCGCTTTTCTTCACCCTGGGGAATTTTATTTCATAGTTGGATGGCTTGTGAAATCCACCCTTCCAAAAGCAGCACTGATAAATTATGACATTATGAAATTTTCAAAAATATGAGTTACTTGTTTACAAATGAGTAAGTCTTCTTACTGAAATATCTTTCAGTAAGGACTTTTCCCTTCTCAGCTACTTGTTAGGTGGAAACAGATCCTAGGAATGTTAAATTATTTCTTTATGATCCTTCTTTTTTTTTAGATTTATTTATTTATTTGACAGAGAGAGAAAGAAAGAGGGAATACAAGCAGGGGGAGTGGGAGAGGGAGAAGCAGGCTTTCCGCTGAGTGGGAAGCCCGATGTGGGGCTCCGATCCTCAAGACTCTGGAATCATGACCCCAGCGAAAGGCAGACAGTTAGTGACTAAACCACCCAAGGTTCCCCTTTATAAGCCTTCTTGAATATATGTTTGAGTTGGCTTAACCTCCTTTCTATCTCCAATGAGCCCATATTATTCCAAAATATATTACATTTACATTTTTATGTCCATCTTTATTTTGTTTTGTAGATTGTGATGAAAAGGTTATATATATCTTTGGGTTTCAACATTTTTTTTATTAATGGCTAGCACTTTTTAGCAGCATGTAATTAAGATAAGTACCTTTTCAGCTATACTGCAATTGCACTCTTTAATAGACTACAATATTATGTAAACATAACTTTTTTTTTAAAAGATTTTATTTATTTGACAGAGAGAAACACAGCCAGAGAGGGAACACAAGCAGGGGGAGTGAGAGAGAGAGAAGCAGGGAGCCCGATGTGGGACTCGATCCTGGGTCTCTGGGATCATGACCTGAGCAGTCACTTAACCAACTGAGCCACCCAGGCGCCCGTAAACATAACTTTTATATGCAATGGGAAACCAAAAAATTCACTTGAATCACTTTATTGTGATATTCTCATTGTTTCAGTGGTCTGGAACTGAACCTGCAATATTTCTGAGGTATACCTGTACTAATGTAGGTCTTTCCTGAAACCAAAGTGGCATAATTTGAACTTGCAAAAAGTAGGGGATACCTGCAATTTTCAAGCCTACCAAAGTGCTCTACTAAATGGATACCTAGACAGTAGGATCCCCCCACTTGGGGAACTTTGTTCTTTGGACTTTGTTGGGTGTTTCAACTTGGGCAGTCAGAAGTCAAGGTGACTGGCCCCTTATTATGTAAAGAATCATTTAAGAGGATTTCTTTAATTATGTAAGTGCAGGATGAGTAGACTGTTATTCTGGGATTAATGGTGGATGGTAGAATAAAAATCACCTTAAAGAGATCATCTTTGTTTCAGATGTTACTGAAGTAATTTCCTTAAGCAAGCACAGATGGGAAGGAACCCATTGTCATAGGTGAAGGAAATCCTGGGAGGTCCAGGAAGGTGGTTACAGTTCAAGATCATGGTAAATATCTGATTGAGACAGACAGACCATTTTATTTTTTTTTATTTTTTTTTAAAGATTTTATTTATTTTACAGAGAGAAACACAGCCAGAGAGGGAACACAAGCAGGGGGAGTGAGAGAGGGAGAAGCAGGCTGGAGCCCGATGTGGGACTCGATCCCAGGTCTCCGGGATCATGACCTGAGCCGAAGGCAGTTGCTCAACCAACTGAGCCACCCAGGCGCCCCCAGACAGACCATTTTAGCTGAGGTCTATTAAATGTAGAGGATCCTTGACTGAAAACCAAGCTGGAATGACTGCCTTTTCCTGAAGAACCCTCAGATGAGGGTTCTACCTTACCTCCTTCCCAGAAACCAAAGGAGAACTCTGATGTCTAGTAATAACCCTCAAACCCAACCTCTGCAGACAGTGTCCCCACCAGCCTCCTTTTCCAACTTGTGTGGTCTCTGTGGGAGCCTAAACCACATCTGGGGTTTCCCCCAGGTCACAGCTCAAATTGTAACTGCCTTACATATGGGAGGTGACAAGTAATTGAAAACATGGGGCGCCTGGGTGGCTCAGTTGGTTGAGCGGCTGCCTTCGGCTCAGGTCATGATCCCGGAGACCAGGGATCAAGCCCCACATCGGGCTTCCTGCTCGGTGGGAAGCCTGCTTCTCCCTCTCTCACTCCCCCTGCTTGTGTTCCCTCTCCGGCTGTGTTTCTCTCTGTCAAATAAATAAAATCTTTAAAAAAAAAAAGTAATTGAAAACACAACTCCAAGGACCATGGCCAGTTTAGGCAGAAGCCTCTCCACTGAGCCTAAAATTGAAGGAAGTACAACCCACCCAAAATATATAATAATAAAGGAATTGCTGCCGTCCTAGCACTTG
Organism: Spilogale gracilis; assembly: GCA_004023965.1. Taxonomy (NCBI): domain Eukaryota; kingdom Metazoa; phylum Chordata; class Mammalia; order Carnivora; family Mephitidae; genus Spilogale; species Spilogale gracilis. The sequence goes on along the minus strand of PITA01016955.1, from coordinate 15,775 downwards.
TGGCTGCTACAGGAGCTGGAAACTTCATCTGGGTTCTGATTGTTAGACAACTTTCCCAGGGAAGCTTCTAATTAGATGCTGATATCCTTCCACCAGCTAGGTCCCACAGACACCTAATAAACTAAGGAACATCTGAATACACAATAGGGAAAGGTCTGGAGCTCTACAGGGGGACAGGCCAGTCTGCTGCTCTTTCTGGTGTTTCTGGCACATGAATGCAAGTGTTTACTCTGCAGTGGAGCAGCGTTCATTATTTGTATGTTGGTTACACACTTACATTCCAAAACCTGTCCTTTTATGACCCTCTCCACCTTCACCAAAGCCATTTTTGGTTTCTATTTATTTTTTATTATGTTCAATTAGCCATTCATTGGTTGTGTATAACACCCAGTGCTCATCACAACTCATGCCCTCCTTAATGGCCATCCCCCTGTTACCCCATCCCTCCTCCTCCCTCCCTTCTGTAACCCTCACTTTATTTCCTAGAGTCCAGGGTCTCTCATGGTTTTTCTCTCTCTCTGATTTCTTCCCATCCAATTTTCCCTCCCTTTCCCTATAGTCCTCTATGCTATTCCTTATGTTCCGCATGAGTGAAACCATATGATAATTGTCTTTCTCTGCTTGTCTTATTTTGCTTAACATAATTCCCTCTAGTTCCATCCATGTCAGTGCAAATGGTGGGTATTCATCTTTTCTGATGGCTGAGTAATATTCCTTTGTATATATGAACCATTCATCTGTTGAAGAGCATCTTCCACAGTTTGGCTATTGTGGACATTGCTGCTATGAACATTAGGGTGTAAGTCCCCCTTCTTTGGTGTCTATTGAAACCTATTTTTATCTTTATAAAAATGTAGGAGAGAGGGAGAATTGGATACAGTACTAAGGATCCTAAAAGGATTGATGGGTAGTATGGCCATGTTTTTAGTAGTTTGGGCTCTTGGTGATGTTTTCACTTTAGGTTAAATATAGGGATGTGTGGTTAGAGAAGAAAAAGGAGACATAAATAGGGTTTTTGTTGTTGTTGTTGTTGTTACAATTTTTATTTATTTATTTGACAGAGAGAGAGAGAGAAAACACACAAGCAGGGGGAACAACAGGCGGAGGGAGAAGCAGGCTCCCAGTTAAGCAGGGGGCCTGATGCAGGACTCAACACTAAGATCCCGAGATCACGACCTGAACTGAAGGTAGACGCACCCCGTGAGGAGACACAAATGTTAACTAATAAGAAGCATGTTCTGGGGGCGCCCGGGTGGCTCAGTTGGTTAAGCGACTGCCTTCAGCCCAGGTCATGATCCCGGAGTCCCAATATCGAGCCCCGCGTCAGGCTCCCTGCTCGGCGGGAAGCCTGCTTCTCCCTCTCTCACTCCTCCTGCTTGTGTTCCCTCTCTAGACTGTGTTTCTCTCTGTCAAGTAAATAAAAAAAAATCTTAAAAAAAAAAAAAGAAGCATGTTCTGTTGGACAGGAATGTGAGGCACTGATGGAAGATCTGATGGAATAATCCCTGAATATGTCCTATTATAGATCCCCTTCAATACCAGACCCACCTCCATCCATATTCGTGTGGAACAGAGCTAAGGAAGAATAGTGGCTCTCTAAGTGCTCTCACAATGAAAACTGCCTTATAATAAATTCCTTTGGGACTTGAATTCCAAGGAACCATTACTTATTCTGCAAATGGATTCATCATCTACTACCTACAATTCTGAGTATAATACTGCAGGAGAAATCTAAGGCCAATAAATTGTTTCACCCTTAGTGACATTATAATCTGACGGTGGTCAGAAGATACATACCCAGAAAGCAAGGTAGTAATTTGTGAGAAGGGCCATAAAAGAGGTAAGAAAAAACCCTACCAGCATGGAGGAGAGGAATACTTCCGGTCTTCAGCAGTCTCTTGCAAATAATGAATAGCCCCCAAACAAAGTGATATGTGTTTTTCCTTGTGATTTTGAGTGTTGGGTGGATGGTTCTTTCGCTGGTCTCACCGGGGCTCATTCATGAGTATGTAGTAGGTGGCTAGAAATAACTGAATGGTTCAAGATGGCTTACTCACATGTCTAGCAAATGTATGTGCTGGCTTGTTGGGGCTTCTTTAAAAAAAAAAGATTTTATTGATTTATAAGAGAGAGATAGCAAGAGAGAGCATGAGCAAGGGGGAGAGAGAGAAGCAGGCTCCTTGCCCAGCAGAACTCAATCCCAGGACCCTGGGATCATGACCTGAACCGAAGGCAGACTCTTAACCAACTGAACCACCCAGGTGTCTCATCAATTTGTTTTATAAAACATATAAGCAATAGTCACCAAAAGAGGTAATACATATTTGAAGTCTGCTGAGTTCCATTATTAATTGAGTTCTAATAGAAAGGGATGCATAGCTGGAAGAAAATACAAAAATGAGGAACAATTTTATGTGCCAGGAGAGTAAATTCAGCATTTTTTTTTAAGATTTTATTTATTTGACAGCGAGAAACACACACACACACAGAGAGAGAGAGAGAGAGAGAGAGAGAGAGAGAGAGAGAGCACAAGCAGGGGGAGTGAGAGAGGGAGCAGCAGGCTTCCCGCCGAGCAGGGAGCCCGATGTGGGACTCGATCCCGGGTCTCCGGGATCATGACCCAAGCTGAAGGCAGTCGCTTAACCAACTGAGCCAACCAGGCGCCCCTAAATTCAGCATTTTGAAAAATATATTTACAAGAGATGCATTCTAGATAAAGAAGACTTTGAAGATGGCAGTTGCTCAACATAAGCCAATGATACCATGCGGCCACTAATGTGGTCTTTGTTCATTCCACACATGGTGCTGAGATAGTGTTGAAATTATGGGAGGTCCGAATTATTCTATAGCCTGTGTGGTTCAAGGCATACGTGGAGATTTTTAGTTTTGGTTCTGGGTGCCACGTCCTAAAGGGTAAGCCTGGCTAAGAATATGTCAAGGGGCGCTTGGGTGGCTTAGTTGTTAAGTGTCTGCCTTAGGTTCAGATCATGGTTCCAGGGTCTGCATCAAGCCCCACATCAGGCTCCCTTCTTGTCAGGAAGCCTGCTTCTCCCTCTCTCACTCCCCCTGCTTGTGTTCCCTCTCTCTCTCTCTCTCTCTCTCTCTCTCTGTGTGTGTGTGTTTCTCGCTGTCAAACAAAAAAATCTTAAAAAAAAAAAAAAAAGAGTTTTATTTATTTGACAGAGAGAAACACAGCCAGAGAGGGAGCACAAGCAGGGAGAGTGAGAGAGGGAGAAGCAGGCTTCCCGCCGAGTAGGCAGCCAGATGTGGGACTTGATCCCGGGTCTCCGGGATCATGACCTGAGCTGAAGGCAGTCGCCCAACCAACTGAGCCACCCAGGCACCCCAAATAAATAAAATCTTAAAAAAAAAAAAAAAGAATATGTCAAGAGAAGGGTGGCCAGGAGGTGGAGAATATGTCCATGATATGCTACACGTTTGGTGGCCATGTAATTTATTATCTGAACTGGGATGTGTTGGGAGAATGGAAGAGGGCTCTTAAGAAAAATAATCCCAAACTTGGAAACAAAGCAAGAGAATGATTGAATATCCTTTTCACATCATACTGGACGTTACCACAAGTACATTTTTTGTTTGCTCTGCAAGTTCATTGCAAATTTTGTTTGACATTACATGGTGTCAAAAATTGGCCTGCGGAATGTCTCACCTCCCTCCTCTGGCTCTATCACGAATTCAAATAAGGTACTTATAGAATCCATTGTGCCCCATTATCTCCCCCAGTGGTCCCAGTCAGAGTCTGCTGAGTCAGTCATCTTGTAATCCAAACTTCCCAGTTTGAGGTTCAACTTTATTGGCATGTCCTCGGTGGCCAGCTGTTGTTCTCAGTTTCTCTTGAAAATGGGAAGTTTGCTTTCTGAAGCATAGGCTCCTGTGCCCCTTCTGGAAATACTGCTGGCTTTAAGTATAAGAATTATGCACCCTCATCCTGCAAATCCCTATCTGTCTGGACAATGATTACCTGGGATGATTTCCAATTTAATTGGCCAACTTGGGGCTCTTTTGAGATTCCTAAATTAGTTTATCTGTGCAATCAATTAGAGAAAGGATATAAGGATAAACAACAACTGGAATGGGAAGCTTATTTTAATTAGCATTTCAAGTCCTCAAAATGTGTTAATGACTCGAAAATTGCTTCTTTCTAGGATATTATTTCTAAACTAAGGCAAATTCTGAATTGTCTCAGAGACTAAACTAGAAGATTCTCTGCTGCTCCATCCCTCCCTCCATCTGCTCCAGCCCTGCTTATCTAGGCACTATCCCTATCCCTTTGCTTGCTGAACTTCCATTCTATAATGATTATCTGGAGGCTCCTCAGAAGGTACCCTCTCTTTTTTCTTAAGATTTTACTTATTTATTTGCCAGAGAGAGAGAGAGCACAAGCAGAGGAAGCTGTGGGCAGAGGGAGAAGCAGGTTCCCTGCTGAGCAGGGTGACCAAGGTCAGACTCCATCCAGGACTACAACCCAGGTGTCCCTGGACAGATTCTTTATTGGACTTCCCCACACAAAGGCCTTAGGCATGAAGGAAGCCTCAAAATTAGCTAAAAGACGCCACAGGTAGATTCCTAATGGCTTCCCCCATATTACCGACTGGAAAAAAAAAATCCAAGAATGTGTCCAAAGATCTGATGAATGGGTTTTTTATTATTTTGAAAGATTTGAGAAAGATTTTAAACGGCTACTTGGCATTGAAAAAGTTGACCATCATTCTTTCCACCCTGTTAAATTCTGCTTTTATTGAAGGATTGTAAGAGGAACTTGCAACTCAGATCAAAACCTCCAACTTAACTGGGCTGCTATGCAACCAACCCCATGACCCAGTTAATTACAGCTGGGCAGCTCTGGCAGGCTATTCAAAACCATACAAAAAGGAAACACACACAAGCAATAAATACTCAAATATAAGCAACCCAGTTTATGAGCCTGCAATTACAGCAATTGACTAAACCTTCTTACCAAACCCTCCAGGCAAATCACCCCTTAAGGGATTGCCACTACTGCAAAAAGCCAGGGCATTGGAAGAACTGCCTCAAACTTGAGAAGCTACGACAAGATTATTAGCTCTCAAATTTCACTCCATCTTTCCCAGGAAAACAAGCCAAATTTCAATATTATGGCTGCCCTGAAGCCCCACAGGGTTTTTGTTTGTTTTTCCTTCCACTCTCCAGATCAGTCCTTTGGAGGAGATACATTTCGCTGTGGGAGAAGGGGTGACTAAAACTTATAGAAACTGGACAACGCTATCTATTCTTTTTTTTTTTTTTTAAGATTTTATTTATTTGACAGAGAGAAACACAGCCAGAGAGGGAACACAAGCAGGGGGAGTGAGAGAGGGAGAAGCAGGCTTCCCCCCCCCCCCAGCAGGGAGCCCGATGTGGGACTCGATCCCGGGTCTCCAGGATCATGACCTGAGCCGAAGGCAGTCGCTCAACCAACTGAGCCACCCAGGCGCCCCATCTTTTTTTTTTTTTTTTTTTTTAAAGATTTTATTTATTTCACAGAGAGAAACACAGCCAGAGAGGGAACACAAGCACGGGGAGAGGGGGAGAAGCAGGCCTCCCGCCGAGCAGGGAGCCAGGATCGTGACCTGAGCCTAAGGCAGTCGCTTAACCAACTGAGCCACCCAGGTATCCCCACGCTATCTATTCTTAACCCCATCCACCTCCCCTGCCTCTTCCCCAGAGTACTGGAACTACTCAAGTCCTGGGAGTTTCAACTATACCCATAACTGCTTTAAAATCATAACCAGCGGGCAACTGGGTGGCTCAGTCGTTGGGCATCTACCTTATGCTCTGGTCATGATTCCTGGGTCCTGGGATTGAGTGCGGCATCAGGCTCCCTGCTCGGAGGGAAGCCTGCTTCTCCCTCTCACTCCCCTTGCTTATGTTCCCTCTTTTGCTGTGTCTTTCTTTGTCAAATAAATAAATAAATAAATAGATAGATAGATAGATAGATAAATAAATAAATAAAATCTTTAAAAAAAAATCATAACCAATAGTAGATAGGCCTCTGGTGTTGCTCATAGTTTTGGTATGTTCGGGAAATAAAGGAGGTTTCTTGACTTTTGAAAAGAAAATGAAAAAAAATTTTTTTTAGATATTAGATCTTTTAAATGCTTTCCAATGGCCCAAATCTTTGGTGGTCATTAAAATTCCAGGACACAGGGCACCTGGGTGGCTCAGTCGTTAGGCATCTGCCTTCGGCTCAGGTCATGATCCTAGAGATCCAGGACTGAGCCCTGCATCGGGCTCTCTGCTCAGCAGGAAGCCTGCTTCTCCCTCTCTCACTCTCCCTGCTTGTGTCCCCTCTCTAGCTGTGTTTCTCTCTGTCAAATGAATAAAGTCTTTAAAAAAAAAAAATTCCAGGGTGCCTGTGTGGCTCAGTGGGTTAAAGCCTCTGCCTTTGGCTCAGGGTCCTGAGATTGAGGCTCGGGGCAGGCTCTCTGCTCAGCAGGGAATCTGCTTCCTCCTCTCTGCCTGCCTCTCTGCCTGCTTGTGATCTCTCTCTGTGTCAAATAAATAAATAAAATATTTAAAAAAAAAATTCCAGGACACTCTATGGCAAACATGGAGAAAATCAAAAGAAATTTTTTGGCTGATGCGGCTACTAACCTAGCTGCTTTAAATCAGCTCCTACCTTATTACTTATCAGCTGCAATGTCCATGTCTCCTGAATTTGCTGGTGATCAAAAGATAACACAACAGAAGCCCAATAGTTAACTGTTTGGCAAACTGGAAAGCAATGGGCAGAATAAGATTGTAAATTTGACCCCAGAGGAAATCTATGGATAGGTCCTAACAATCAGCCCATTCTCCCTGATTGCCTAGAGACATATGTCCTGAAATAGATACAGGATTTGGCACATTAGAAAACTGATTAGATGGTTTCATAGGGTAAACAATACAACTGGAAGTTATCATCAAAAATTACCAGGGGCACCTGGATGGGTCAGTTGTTAAGCATCTACCTTGGGCTCAGGTCATGATCCCTGGGTCCTGGATCAAGCCACAGGTCTTGGCTCTCTGCTCAGTGGGGAGCCTGCTTCTCTCTTTCTCCCTCTCTCTGTCAAATAAATAAAATCCTTAAAAAAAAATTACCTCATAGGTGTACCTAAGTTGTCAGATTTGCCCAAAGCATAGTCTGGAAAGCCTATTCGTACTTATATAGGACATTTCTCTTTGCCTTTTGTACCTTTCAAGGTATGGTAAATGATTTCATCCAGTTGCCTCCCTCCCAACACAGATCACTACTACTAGTGATTTATGTTTTCTCTACTAGTGATTTGTATGTTTTTTCAGACTGAGTAGGCTGAGTCATTTCCACGTTGTAGAGCCACCGCTGTTGCAGTAAACAAGATATTGTTACAAAAGACTATTCCTCATTTTACTGGCCTAACCCACTGATAAAGTCACCCTCCAACCCTGTTTGAAACTTCATCACGAATTACCTGCCACTTACACTTGGCTCATAAAGAAACGTGGGAGCCTAACTGGTTTTCCAATAGACATCTCCAGCTGTATAACCCTCCTTTGCAAAAGAGTCTTTCAACTAAGTTTTGAGATCAAAAGAAGCAGTTATCTGGTGATAAAGTCTGGTGTTGACCACTTCCCCAAAAAGAACCGAGGACGCTCAGGATAATGCAAATCACACAGGTTTATTTCCAGCTAGCTGGGGTCCAAGTATCTGCCCGGCACAGCGGGTTTCAACAAGGACCCCAAATGCAAGGGTCTAGGGTTTATATGCATTTCAAACAGCAAGGATGATGGGGCTCCTGGGTGGCTCAGTTGGTTGGGTGACTGCCTTCGGCCCAGGTCATGATCCCGGAGACCTGGTATCTAGCCCCACATCGGGCTCTCTGCTCGGCGGAGGGCCTGCTTCTCCCTCTCTCACTCCCCCTGCTTGTGTTCCCTCTTTGGCTGTGTTTCTCTCTGTCAAATAAATAAATCTTTAAAAAAAAAAATTAAAAAAAAAAAAAACCCAGCAAGGATGAGTCACACAGTAATTTCCTGGTTGGGTGAGATAACATTTTTAAACCTCTCCCCCTCCCCCTCCCCCCAGTTCCTGGAATACCCAAACATTCCAGGAACTGAAGCAAGAAGCACAACCGGTTTCTTGACTAACTGCCCTCATTTGGTAAATACCTTGTAAAGGCATAAATCACCAGGGGGTCTTAGATATGTAGAGGCCTAAATCACCAAGGAGGTTCAGAGCCTTTTATGGCGGCCTTGAGGCTAAGCAGGTCCTAACACTGGCTGATTGAACAAAGCAGACCCCTGGTTTTCTCCTGTCTTACCCTCCATACCTACAGATGAGTCTATAGATAATCAGACATGAAAAGAAGGATTTTTGTGCTCCCACAGGATATATTTTTGTCCATGCCTCCAAGAGGCTACCTTGGACATTTGACTGCCTAGATGATGTAGTCTTTGTATATTGGAGATCTGGAACTGACGGCCAAGAAAGAATTCTTGAGACATCTTTGGTGCAAAAAGGTGATTTTATGAAAGCATGGGGACAAGACCCACGGGCAGAAAGAGCTGCTGCACTGGTGTTGTGAGGAATGGTTGATCATATACTTAGGAGGTGGGGGAGGTAAGGAAAAAGGGAGGTGTCCAAAAGGACTTTGACATGCTGTAGAAGATTCTTGGAATGCTAGAGATCTTGCTACTGTCAAGTGAAGGTTGCTTTTCCTTCTAGTAAGTCATCAATCTTAAGACTGTTGGGAACTTCCTGGAGGAATGTCATACTCTGCCCATCTCCCGTCCTTGTCATTGGGCTGCAGGTCAAGAAGAAGCTTAATTTTGTTTACTTGCCCCTCTCCCTCAGTTTCCCACATCACTCAAGGAAAGAGGGTGATGTTAGGGCTCCAGGAAATTGAGTTATGGGTCTCTGGGAGTTAGGCCATTGATAGGAACGCTCTTTATCTTGTATATCACTAAAACATTGGTAAATTGATGGAGACCCCTGTCTTGCAGAACTGTGATCCCTATTAGCTAGCCATTTTTTTCCCTCCCTAAGTTTTGGGGCAGCCGGGAACCAGGAGTGCCTGTGGAATGTCACACAGATCCCACCTGGGGGGGGTACATTGTGGGATGTCAGCTTATGCTTTGTTCTCAGCTTGCCTTCTGCTGCCTCATCATAGAGAATGACAGTACAGTGTCTCCTAGAATATCTAGTTTCTCCCTTCACCGTATTTCAGTTGGTCACTGGGATCTCTGCTGCCCTAAAGATACTGACCATAGAAACAAGACAGCTCTGTCCATTATAAATGACCACCCAGATGATGACTCCCTCAAATAGGAAGATCATTGGTATGGACAATCGCTATGGACATCCTATATTACAGGATACTATCCTAACAAAAGAATGGATTTCCTTAGAGCTTTGCGATCCTTTTTTCTGGCGGGATCTGCTGCAAATGAGGTCATGATTAGGAGTCTGTGCTGGACTGTTAAAAGAATAGCCAGATCCACTGCTAGGGCCATTAGAGCTCAATGGTCTCTAGATTCCCTTGCTTGAGTTGTACTAGACAGCAGAAAAGCTTTGGATTACTTGCCGGCTGCTCAAGGAGTCTGTGCCATCCCTAAGATCTCCTGAGATTAACCCCTCACAAACAGGCTCGCTCAGTTGAAAAACCACCAAAATACTTAAACCTGCCATCATTAAAGGAGTTTCTTTCAGTTCTGTCAGTCGGCTTTCAGTTTTCTTTCAGTCCACTTTTCAGGGGACTCCTCATAGAACTTGAAGCCCTTCTAAGATCTGGATTACAAATAATCATATTTATTATTGTACTTACATCCTCCTTTTTAATTATAATTAAATCAGTGATGCTTTGTATTTCTCGCTATTGTTTGGCCATCAAAAATGTCAAAATTATGGTCACACAGAGGCTTAAAATGATCAACCTACAGCTATCCATTAGCAATCCCTTAAGGCAAGTCAATGCCGTGGACTTTTTTTTTTTTTTTTAACTCCATGGACTTTTTTTTTTATATATATAATTTTTTTAAAGATTTTATTTATTTGACAGAGAGAAACACAGCCAGAGAGGGAACATAAGCAGGGGGAGTGAGAGAGGGAGAAGCAGGCTTCCCGTCGAGCAGGGAGCCCGATGTGGTACTCGATCCTGGGTCTCCGAAATCATCACCTGGGCCGAAGGCAGTCGCTTAACCAACTGAGCCACCCAGGTGTCCCTAACTCTATGGACTTTTAAGATGAGGACAAAGGCTAAGACTTGCTTCCTGAAAACCTCTTTGTTGTTGTGACTATGCTCTCCATGACATTCATCATCTGCGAAATTTCACTTTCCCTCCTCTGTGGGACATGACCTTTTAGGAATGAACCTTCTGAGTTAGGTGGACAACAGATGATCCAATAGTTGATCATCGGTGCTTTCCAAGGAAAGATGTTGGTCAAAAAGGGAAAATATGAAGTGAAAAACGTGGAATGTAATCACGGCTTTTGGGAAAAGTGGAGCCAGGAAGCTATTAGGGAAGTGGGGCTTAGGTAGGTCCATCTCTGCACAGAGCATAAACTTTAAATATAGTTCATTGCCAAAGTGCAACACCTTGGCTTCTTGCAATCCCACAAAGCAAACTGGAAATTAAAGGGAAATTAGACTTTCTTAGACAATCCTGATTTTACAAAACAACTTATATAAGTCTTCTTGGAATACACTGCCTTCCCTCCCCCTCCCCCCCCCCGCCTTTTTTTTTTAACCCTTTTCCCCTCATCAGTGCACAATTTGGTTTTCCTCCCAAATCCAAGGCTCCCAAATTCCAATTTCTAAGACCCCACATAAATTTGTTTAGGATTGCCTTGCATCCTTGTTGCAAATTTTGTTTGACACAACTCAGACACAGGCTCACTTAATTGTGTTCTGCAGTTGCAAGATAATAAATAACGTTTACACTGTTGTCTTTTCAAATCTCTCGCGGTTTGCTCTTGACACAATCGGGAATGAGGTTACAGATAAAATGTTTCGGCTCTCCTCTGGCTTCCATCCCCCTTCTCGGAGAGGCTTCCTTGAAGGAAACAACGGCCTTGCAAACGGAAGTGAGTGTAGAGATGCAGTGCTAGAAGCCTCTGGGGGTGGGGTGGGGCGAGGGTCAGGTTCTGCGCTGGAAGGAACTCGGATTAAGTTGTTAACCCAGCCTCGGGCGATTGAATCTGGGTGTGTCACCATGGAGATGGGGCTGGCTTGCGTGTTCGGCTGCCATTGGTTGGGGACTCCGGGCTGGGCTAAGAGCCAGCCGCGAGTAACTGCACCAACTGGGCACACGGCTCCGGGCGAGTACAGCTCAGTTCTTCGCGAGGCCGCCCAGCGGACGGGATCCGAGAGGCCGAGGGCTGACTCCCCGAGAGGGCGGCGGCGGCGCCATGGAGAAGCGGTGAGACGGGCACAAGGCCCGGGGAACCTGGGAGGGGGGACTGCTGTCACCGAGACCTGGAAGCCCGGTACCGTGGCCCAGAGGGGGCCAAGAGAGGGAACGAGTGCCCTAGAGATGCAGAGAGGCCTGGCGGGCAGCCCGGTGTCGGGGCCGGGCGGCAGAGCAGTGGGGTGGCAGGAATCGAGCAGGGCGGGCGTCACAGGAGCATGAAGGGGACCCGTGTAGTAAGTACGGTGTAGTCTACTTGGGAAAGGAGCGGGTGTGTTTGTGTGGGTGTGCGCGCGCACGGAGATGCAAGTGTCGTGGGAGTCATGTTCCCTGTCCCCCAGCCACCCTGACACGCGTACAAGGAAGAGGTCTCCGCACCCCGTGTGCTTTTCATAGATGTGTGTCGTAGAGTCTAGGTAAAGCTGCGAGGTTCTTTTGGTGCCCGTATTCAAAGAGATAGCTGAAGTCCCACACAGCACCTCCCTTCCCTTCAAACTGGAGATCCAATTAAAGGAAGGTGGAGTCCGGGAGCCTAACTGGCTCAGGCCTTAAAGTATGTACTTTCGATCTCACAGTCATGAGTTCGAGCCCCGCCTTGGGCGCGGAGCCTACATAAAATAATAAAAACAAATTTTTTAAAAAAGATTTTTTAGCTTATTTGAGAGAGAGAATGCGCACAGGAGCAGAGGGGAGGGGTAGAAGGACGGGGAGAAACTGACTTCCTGCTGAGTAACGAGACCCCGGGAGAGGGTTAGAGGACCTGGAGATCATTACCTGAGCCTCAGGATCCGACGCTTAATCGACTGAGCCTCTCAGGCGCCCACCCCACTTCCCCCGCCTTTTTTTCTTTTCTTTTTCTTTTTCTTTTCTTTTTAAAGTAAGTTAGGAATGAAGTTTACAATTAGAGAAGGAAATCCTTATTTATTGAACTGAGGAAAAGATTGCCCATTCCTCCCACCTTACACCTTTGAAAACTCTGTCTGCTTTGGTCCCAGGAATCCCGTTCCAAGTCACCAGCATTAGAGATCACAGCAATGGGGGACTGATGGCCCATGAAGAAGTTGTATAAACACTTGCTTAGATATGCTAGGTGTCCAGAGCTGCTCACTTATTTCATTTCTTTTGCACCTCTTGGGGATGCTGTTTGATTAACCATTTCATTGCTTCTTAGCATCATTCTGTGGTCCCAGCTCCATTGCCCTCACCCCTATCCCTTACCCAGCTACTTCCCTGAGGGTAGCCTAATCTGTGGTAGGGTCATCTGGTTTCAGAGCCTCTTTTGTAAAAAAAGGATTTCCTTTGAAGGTTTGATTAGCTGTCTTCAGCTCTGTCACACCTCAGTCCCCACTCACCGCCACCACCCCCCCCCCACATTTTTTTTTTTTTTTCCAGTTGGGTGTTTGAGAATTGGATTGGAATTTTGAGAAAAGTCGTTGTTTATTCTTGGGGAGGTATGAGTTCTGGGCAAGTGTCTGTGGATAGGTCTCTGAAAAGCAGAGAACCTTGGTGAAGAGAAGGGAGATGGGAGAGAGCAGGGCAGAGAACACAGACTGGGGGAAAGTGGGAGAAAGGTTCAAGTGCTGTGGACCTGAACCCTGATATATGGAGTGTAAGGCCTTTGGAACTTACTGATAAGTTTTTGATTTATTTTCAAACTGCACCTATCAGACAGGTGGGGCTGATGACCTTCCTTTGCTTTATACTTGGAGAGACCTTGAAACACAGGTTATTTGCTTAAAAAGACAAAATTGAGACTAGAATCCAAGTTGAGTTCTACTTTCCTCTAGACCAGAAACTCTTAAATGTGGTTTTTGAATCAGAATTACCTAAGACACTTCTAAAAAATAAAAATCCTTGGGACTCTCGCCAGAATTATGGATCTCTAGGTGTGGACTTACAGAATTTATAACCCGCTCCTCTTGAGAAACCTGAGGCAGTCAGTTCTGTTTCAGCCATTGACAACCAAAGCTGCTTTTTTTGTGCGTATTTGGTTGCTGGTTGAATTGCCCTTTGCAATTCCATTGAACAGGGTCTGTATTGGTCTGAGTATCCCAGAAATATAGATGTGGGGGAACTAACTCCCACATAGATTTCTACTAGCAGTGTTCCCATTGCCTTTTTTGTTGTTGGTTTTTCTTTTGAGGGGGATCCAATGACAAAAGGTGATTGTCTGGGGGAGGGTATGGAGGGTAAGGATCCAAAAGGAAATTGGGTTTTTCCCTGTCCTCAGGGTAGTCTTAATTCCATTTTGAGTATCCTCAGTGATAGATAGGGTAGAAGGACTGTATTGTTGGGTTTGTCACTGCCCTATGAAGGTCTTAATCCTAGACCCAGCCATTTTAGCCTCCTTGATTTGATTTTTTTTCACTGTACTTCTCTGTAGTCTCTGTGGGCCCTTCTTCTCCAGATCTTTGCCATAGAGAGAGATATTAAACCTACCAATAACAGCAAAACTGAGGTTGGGGCTGGGGGCTGGAAACAGAGGTATCATTAACTTTTGCCAGGCTCTGGAATGAGAAAGAGTTTCCAGGCAGCCCTGTCTCAGTGGGTCTGATTTAGAAAGAGGAGTGGGTAGGTGGGTGAACTTAGTGCGGTATCCCCTGAGAACAAGGATCCTCCCCTCTGGGGCCGCTCTTTGGCTAGCTTCTTCGTCGCCCACCACCCCGGCACACCTCGTAGCCTTTCTGCACTAAAAGTCATTAGTCTGTGATGCCCTTGGGATGGGAGAGAAACTTACCTTGATTTTCCTTTTCTCCTAGATATACATATGATGATTATCAGAACACCAGCGAATGGCTTCTGTGCCGCACCAAGCACCGACCACAAGTGGCAATCATCTGTGGCTCTGGGTTAGGAAATCTGGCCAACAAACTAACTGAGACCCAGAGCTTTGACTACAGCGAGATCCCAAACTTTCCGCAAAGTACAGGTACTGGCAGGGGGAGTGAGGGATTAAGACTGAGGGCTCCTGATGAGAAGGCATGCTTCTCTCATGCCTGCACCCACATGGCCTGTACAGCATTTGACTGAAGACAGCTTGCTTAAGAGAGGGGGGAAGGAGGAGCGCCTGGGCAGCTCAATTGGTTAAGTGTCTGCCTTTGGCTCAGGTCATGATCCCAAGGTCCTGGGATCGAGTTCCGTGTGGGGCTTCTTGCTCAGCGGGGAGCCTGCTTCTCCCTCTGCCTCTGCCTACTGCTCCCTCTGCTTGTGTTCTTTCTCTCTCAATCTTTCTCTCTGATAATGAATAATAAAATTTAAAAAAAGGGGGGGGGAAGAGACCACCATGAATTAGAGTGACTTTAGAAGGAAATCCCCCCAATAGAAATTTCATAATAGACAGGGCAGGTGTGTGGCAATGGTACCATATGATGACATATTTCAACTACTGTAATGATCCTGAACTCTGTAAAGCTTTGCAGTACCTCAGTCTCCTGCTCCTCCCCCTACATGCCATGTAGTCACCACATCTGCACGGCCCTTCTCATGTCTTTCAGTCTGCAGATTAAATGGAAAAAGTAGTGCCCATAACCTCCCGGGACAGTTGGACGAGCTCATTCCTAATCTTCCTGTCAGTCCCAATCTCCCCAGCTCTGGCCCCTGTCCCAGGATAAGGCATACACTGATTCCCAGTAATCAATGAATATGCAGACTGCCATGTTCTAGACAAAATACACAGATGATGCATGGATACGTAAGACCTGATTCACGCTGACCCTTTGGAGGGGGTAAGGAGCTTATGGCCCCGATGCACATGGAGCCTCGTGGGATCTAAGGATAGCATATCCAGCATCCAAATAGCGGCTAGAAAACTTTAAGGCAGCCCTCAGAAAAGAGGCAGGTAGGGAGCATTGGTGGGGTCATGGGTAGAGTACACAGCTCTTGGTCTCAGGGTTGGGACTTTGAATCCCATGTTGGAGGTGGAGTTTACTTAAAAAGGGGGGACGCCATGCCTTCAATTTATGAGAAAGGAAAATAATGATTTGGGGTGATGCCCGAATCCTCACTGCCAATGGAGGATGGATTTTTTTTTTTTTTTTCATGAGAAAAATTATATTTAGATTTAGCTGGCTGGACTCAGTTTAGATGATCCCAATTTTGTTGGCAACATCCAAAGCATCATAGTCAGGGGCCAGTCGAACATACGCCTTCTCTCTATCAGGCCTGATCAAGGTGTTGACATTGGCCACATCAATGTCATAGAGCTTCTTCACAGCCTGTTTGATCTGGTGCTTGTTAGCCTTGACATCCACAATGAACACAAGTGTGTTGTTGTCTTCTATTTTCTTCATGGCTGACTCAGTAGTCAGGGGGAACTTGATGATGGCATAGTGATCAAGCTTGTTTCTCCTGGGGGCGCTCTTTCGAGGATATTTCGGCT
>PITA01016954.1:0-44865 GCA_004023965.1 Spilogale gracilis | reverse complement strand
AAGGCAGTCGCTTAACCAACTGAGCCACCCAGGTTCCCCAAGACATATTTATTTTAAGAACATGCATCTGTGTAAAGTTACCGGAACTAATAGACACATAGAATACCGGGGTGATTTATTAAAACTCACCTTCATCATGGGATGCCTCCCTCCTGCAGAGCAGGCCCAGGGGCAAGAGTGGAGACAGAAAGTGGTCACAACGGAAGGACACTAAGGGAAAAGAATGGACGTCTGTTAATTCTGCCATCCAGCTCACCCACTCACCAGCTTGGCAACAGGAGCTAGTAGCCACCATTTTACCGTGGACAATGCCAAAGACCAAGCAATAGTCAGAGGGGGACAACTGCAGCCTAGTTCTGTTGCCCCCACTTCTTAAGAGTGAAAATTTGGGCATTTCGCCCCAATTCCACCCCTTGCTGGTTGGGTGAGCTTGGCAAGTCACAAAAGCTCTCTTGCCCTGGGTCATCCACCATCCATCAAAAGGACTCAGGGGGTTGGTGGGAGAGTAAAATGAAGTGATGGATAGGAAACCTATTTGAAAAAGGATAGAGCACTTCATAAATTTTGGCCTTGCAGGGCACCCGGGGGCTCAGTCGGTGAAACTTCCACCTCTGGCTCAGGTCATGATCGCAGGGCCCTGGGACTGAGCCCCATATCTGGCTAACTGTTCAGCAACGGCTCTGCTTCTCCCTCTCCCTCTCCCTCTGTTCTCTCTCTCTCTCAAATAAGTAAATAAAACCTTCTAAATTTCTAGCTTTGCTATTCCTTTTTCATCTTTTACAGCTTAGCTCAAAATCATTACCTTAGGGAAGCCCTCCCCCACAAACCTTCTTGACGAGACTGGATTCCCTTGGCACACCTTACTAGAGTCACAGTTCTATAAACGTGTGCACCGACTGGATGGTCTATCTTCCCCCGCAGTCTGTAGCTCCCTGAAGGTAAAATAAAGCCACCTGATTTTGCTCAACATTATCAGAACTCCAGGCCTTAGCACTATGACCAGCACCTGGCAGGCATGAAATAAGTATGTGTGGATTAAATGCATCAATATATCACTGCTAAAAGTACACATTTATATAACCATAAAGTATACAATTAAAATTTTTAAAACTTAGAATTACACAAAGAAAAATTAGCACCCTGCTTATTACCTAGACTCCATACTTCGAGTCATCCTAACCATCTAGAACTTAAAAGTAAAAAAAAGAAAAAAAATTTTACCGTCTGGAAAATGACTGTCATGAAGTCCACACATTTAAGTCCTGAGAGGGGGTGGATCCACCCTCAAGCCATCATTCTGACAACTGGGTGTAAAATAAGGCAGGGGGTGACAGCAGCTGGGATACCCGGTGAGTAACAGCCAATGGCGGCAGGAGGAGGCAGAGTGTTAAAAGGGAGTGCAGGCTGGCTCTCCAGCACCGCATTCTGAGGTGTTTCATGTGAAGGCCACCGGAGTGCCGTGGCCGTGGCCAACGTTCAAGGAAGGCCACTGAATCTTCAATAAAGGGAAATCACATCTGAGACACTGAGAGGATAAACAAAGGGACTTGGTCAGAGGTCCCAGCAATGGCTGTGTGGGCTGTGGAGCAAATGAAAATCATGAAAATCATTTCAGCTGTAAATTAACCTCCCTCAAATGGAAAATATCTGTGTGCCCCTCCCCCATGACTGCTTTGCATAATGGAGGTCTTGGTGAGGACCCGCTTTTCCCCAAGCAGAGGTCAGGACCCATTATTTGTGTTTACACTTCCTCTCTCAAAAGCCTTCACAATGAAGTCTGATAAGTGATTCCCCAAAACACACCTCAGGGCATCACAATAGTTCCTTACAGGAATAACCTAAGTAAAATAGAATTCAGTCTGCATCTCTTCTTACCAGCTGGGGAAACCCCTCAACTTACAAGGCAGCAAGGCAGTGGGGGAGGAGCGAAGACAGAGGAGAGGAGCAAGACAACAAAGAGGAAACTGATCATTTGCAGATTTAAATAGAGACAGCGCTAACTGGTCCACTGTTCAGATTTATAGAAAAGCCAAGGTGGAGAAGTTCGCTCTTTGTTGGAATCCCACGTAACTACTCAGTTTCCGGACAAAAGGTAGTGTCCCCCTGTTAGGATGTAGAGGATTCAACAGTTTGTTTAGGCCAGGAATAGTGGCTGGCAATCAGGAGAGCTATTTAAGTGCAAGCTACTGTGTCAAAAGGATGGCCATTGCTTTTACTGAGCACCTGTTCCAGGCCACGCCCTAAGCCATACGGGGTAGCTGGAGCAGGAAAGAAGCAGACAACAAACAGAAACAATATAACTATAGACAAGGGAAGAAAGGAAATAAATAGGTTGCTATGGTACCGGAAATGGTGGTAAGGGGGTTGCCTTTGCTAGAATGCTGGGGAAAATTCTCTCAAGGAATTAATATTTAAGAGATGAGAAGTCAATTATTCTAACACTAGGAGGAAACTTATTTCCAGCCTAAGAAACAGTAGGTGCGAAGACTTCGGGAGCAGAGAGGAAGGAACGGGGCATGTTCTAAGAATGGTCCTATGTGTCCGAAGCTGCGGAAGCCAAAGGGAGAATGAAGTCCAAAAAGTCTGGAAAGGAGGCCCAGGAGAAAGGAATGCCGATCTGAAGCTAAGGATTCCATCCCAATACTGACACAGCCCACTGAAGTCACAGGCCCCTAAGAACTAACTGAGGATGAGCGGGGCTCCCTCCCAACCTCTCTTCTCCTCCCCACCTCTCCATTAGACATAACATGACAGCAATACCCATATCACTGGACCACACCTGGGAGTCATTATTATATTATTAACCTTCTACATAAGTTAAATAAATAATACACTCCTGAAGGTGAACAGATATCTATGACCATTTTGTGAGTATCTTGTTCTAATGAGAAGGGGTGAGGGAAAGAGCCAAGATTTATCCAGCTCCTTCTGTGCATCAAGCACCATTACTAGATATGTTAAATCATCTCCTTTTCACAGCAGCTAAATAAGGAAACTATCTCCATTTTGCAAGAAAAGATACTGAGCCTAACATCAGAGATGTTAAGTCACTTGCCCAAGATGACCCAGCTAATGGCAGAACGTAGATTTGAACCTAAATCTCTCTAGCTCCACCATTCATTCCAGTAACAGTTAGTCATTCAATAGTAAGCCCTTCTCATGACAGGTTTCATTTACTCAGTTCATATCCATTTCCCTTTGACATTTGACATTTTACCTTTCTTGGGACCAGAAGCACCTCCTCTGAGAGCTAAGACACAGGCAGACCCAGAGGGGCAAGGCTGATGCGAAGTTCTTTTGTTGTAAATAATGTAAAGATTTGTTGTAAAGATGCCACTAAAAGATCCATTGGAGCTACTCTACTTGGGACTTAAGAACAAGCATTTTACGATGAAAAGAGAAGTATAGAGCTCTCGAACACCTTGCAAATAGAAAACTAATTTTCCTTATCAATTTTGTCCACTGTACTTGATCCTTGGGATAATTTGTGAGCCGCTATATCAGCCTCACTTATATTGTAGTCTTTTATCATATGGATGCAAGATATATTTCTTGCTGTCAAAACTAATCAAAGCATCTAAAGAAACCAAAGCAACCTTATTTACTTCCTCAGAGATCACAGCGAATGTCTTCCTGAGTTTTTATATATATATAAGTTAATTTCTTTTTTGGCTGCACATCAAGGCACTTAAATTAAGAACAATATATCTTCATTTCAAACGTTGGTTGATATCCTTTAAATGTTTGCTTAAAAAAAAAAAAACAAATTCAAGTCTAAAGCTGGCAAAAATGGGCCCTGTATTATTAACAATTTAAATCAAAGTTTAATGCTTTTGTCATCACAAAGACACAGATCCCACATTACCATAACCTTTGCAAATGAATAGTAAACTAATGTAGGCTTCCAAGACAGCTAATCCTAAAAGGTATGTTACAGATGAGAGTAGTTAAATATAGAGATTATTGATATATGCTCTCATTCCAACATAGGGGAGGGATAGAGGTTGTTTAATTTTAATGTCCCCAGAGGTTGACTTTGCCCATAACATTTATAAAATATTGAAAGACAAGAAATGGTACAGATGTGAATTCCGCAGTTGGTTTTTTCCAGCTGCCCTTGAAAGCAGCTGCCATAAATCTTAGATGAAGCCAAATAAGGCTGATGATTTTGATCTTCAATTCATTCTTTTCTATCCTTCAAAAGGTAAATGATCCTGATGGAATTAGAGCTAAGCAGAATGGCTTTCTTCTGTGAGGTGCATAGCCAATGGTGCGCTCCGCCATCATTAGCAGAGTGCAGCCGGGTCCCCCGTGCGGCCACGCAAGTGCACTGGAGCTTGAACGGCGGCGGCGAGGGGAAAAAGACACTTAAAACACTGAGCTCAGAAACCTTCTATTTCCCCTCCCCGCTGCCCCCTCCCCTTCTTCTCCCTTCTCCCTTCTCCCTTCTGTGTCGGCTCAGCAGAAAGCCAGTATGAGCTGAACTGGTGAACCTCAAACACAGAGCTGTCACCAATTCCTGAGTTGGTATTTGAAAAAGTCTCAACAAAAGATTGTTTTTCAGTCTGAGTCTGAAAAGAGTACTACTGAAAAGTTGTAGGGGAAGCAGGATTTCAGGCTTTCCGAGGTTCCCTGACAAAGAAGACTGGGGCCTTTCCACGAAAATGTGGAAATCAGATGACTCCTCCTCCATCCCTATGGGAGAACACAATGCCATTTCCCTAAGTCCCCCTCAGTCATACAGAAGACATCGTATCTTGTCATTAGGGATGGCAATAAATGTATTTGTGGGGGTTTGCAACTTTGTTCCAGACCGCAAGGCAAACCCAGTTAAAACAACCACAGAGAGAATCATCTATCTTCATAAATTCAGTTGCAAAGAAAAATTCATCATGTTTACTGTCTTTAAGAAAGGAGCGAGTCTTGTAATAAAATGTTCTCTGGTCCAGATTCCTTGTATTTTCTTTCTGCCTTTCACAGAGCACAGCACATTCGAAACCACAGGCTGTCCTGTCATTAACATAACGTAATAAGTTATGTGTCTTGAAATGAAGAACGTGCTTGGAGAGGGTGAGGAAGGGGTGGCCCTCCTCCCTTGGTAAGTGACATCCTTGAAAAGCTTCATGTATAAGAAACTGCAAAAAGAAACCGCAGAGTGGAGCATTTTGAATCAAAATGCAAAAAAAGACAAAGACCTTTGTGAAGATATACCCCACCCTTTCCTCCTCCCCAACTCCAAAACACAGAGAATTGTTGGGGGGGGGGACTGTTCTCACTCAACAAACATTTATTGAGCACTACTCTGCCCCAGGCATTGGAAAAATAAGAACATAAAAAAAAATGAAATAGGGGCACCTGAGTGGCTCAGTCATTAAGTGTCTGCCTTAGGCTCAGGTCATGATCCCAGGGTCTTGGGATTCAGCCCTGCACTGGGCTCCCTGCTCAGGGGGAAGCCTGCCTCTCCCTCTCCCACTTCCCCTGCTTGTGTTCCCTTTCTCGCTGTGTCTCTCTCTGTCAAATAAATAAAATTTTTAAAAAGAAAAAAAAAAGAATGAAATGATTCAGGAACATTTCTTTTTCTTGTTTTACCTTGAAACATGTTGCTATTACAGGTACTATACACAACTGTACACTCTCGCGATACGAAACTGATCACTTCTGCAGAAGTGACCCAGAAGGGTCATTTTAGGCCCGTTGTGGTCCTTTGCTCCCTCCCTTCCTGGGCCACAGAATAGTGATAGCAGATGTGGTAAGCTAATGTGGGCGCCAGAGAAGTTCAAGGGCTGGAAGAATGGCTCTGAGCCATTGTGGTCTTTGAGCACTTTATGGCCCATTTGTCAGAAGCCTTGAGATGTGTCCCTTAGCTTTGTCCTTTAAATTGTGTAATTCCATCAATTCTTGCTAGCATCCTAGAACATTCATATTACCTTTCCTTTATGGCCTAACTTTAAATGATTTTCGAGGAGGAGGAGTATTTTTGAACTCAGCTGCTTTCATGTCTATTTTTTTTTTTGGTGTCACAGGTTTCAAATGAGGATAAAACTAAATTCAGAAAGTTAGTGGGACAGAGTAAGGACTCTAGAGTCCAACTGCCTGGGTTTGAATTCTCTCTCTTTTATTAGCTCTAAAACTTTGGAAAAGTTATGTAACCCATGATAGCTCACTTTCTTTACCTATAAAGAGCAGTGCCAATCCCTACCTCACAAAGTTACAATGAGGATTAAATGAGATAAAGTTGCTAAAACACTTGGATGAATACCTAGCATAGAGTAAGTACACAAGAAACCAAACCTGTCATTGCAGGCTCATAAGTTCAAATTTAGTTCCCAACAGGTAAAAAAAAAAAAAAAAAAGAACTTGGATTATTTGAAAACATTTAGAAAAAAAAACATTTAGAAAGATGCATGCATTTAGAAAAATGCATGAATACAAGTCTTAAGAACCAATGTAGCAAATAATTCTCATCTCATTGTATGAGAGAGTTAGTGAATCGGAGGGTCCAGGGAGCCCTGTGAATATCATGTTCCTAGTGGTTTACTATGGTCTCTGACAATCTAGGCAACCATAATACTCTTTAGCCAAAGCAGAATACTTTTGAGCGTGAAAGGAGGTACTCCTTAATTAGGGGTAAACAACAGGTGTAAACCAGAACATAAGCACATAACCTAGGACATGCCTACACACACCAGCCCAGATGGGCATCTTACCTGTAACAAGACCTGAGCTTGGGTATCTAAGTTGACTCCCGTCTAGTTAAAGAACCACAGCCCAAAGGAGATGGTCTGTACAATCCGCGGGTCTCTGTCCACCGCTCGGCCTCTTTTAGCCTTTTTATCAATGACCACATATTAATCAAGTTTCCAGTTAGCATACCCTAGGACAGAATCGCTAATATGAGAGATGTCAGAACGCAGGTTTAAAATGATCTCGAAACTGGAACGTTAAAGCAAAGCCAAATCAATAGAATTTTAAAGGAATAAATGCAGAGTCCTCCTTTTAGATTTAAAACAATGAACTGCATAAATGGGATGCAGAAAAGGCTAACAACCCCTCGAATGAATAATATTTTTAAAATGCCGAGGGGCCTGGGGCGACCACGAGCTTAATAGGAACATTTAAAAGGCTGTTGAGAGAGGCAGTACATTTGCCCTGTTTTGTACCAGGGAGCTGTAGGCTAAAAAATGAAAACTCAGCGAAGCAAATCTAGACCCTGAGAAGGTGGCTTTTGAGATCCTTGCACTGAGGAGATGAGCCCAGATGATCCCTAGGGCCTCTTTCAATACTAAGTTCTGATGAATTTCTGTATCTTTTTTCACACTTCACCCGCCCTACCAGGCATGACAAACATGCAGACCTACTAACACCGGCTAAACTTTAGGAGCTCACCAAGACCGAGCTCTAGCGTCTTTTCTTCCCACCATCATAAGGATACATCCTTCTTCGGAACCATCACTCCCTTTTCTTTGTCCCCAAAGCACTCTGTATTGGCTTCTATCTCTTAGTCCTTATCACACAGATTGGAAACGATGTATTTCCCATTCTGCCTTCTACCCCCAAACTGGGAGCCCCCCCAAAAGGCTCTTGTGGGTATTTATTTGTTTGAAGAATAAATGGTTGGATATAGAAGCAAATAAATGAATGGATGAACATATATCTATACTCTCTTGTTTTTCCTAGAGGATATTTCTACCATCACTGTTAGAAAAAGCCTTTTCCAGAAAAGGAAAAGAAAAATGGAGAGTGGACTTAGGCAGACTTCTGCTTAAAACGTCCCCTGAACCTGGTATAATTCAATCTAAGTGTTCTCCTCTATGGAATCAAAAGTTCAATTCTCTCACAAAGTACAAACTAATGCAACGATTTCCCCTCCATACAGAATCTCTTTTACCAAGTGAAAAGAACGCATGGTAATAAGAAAGATAATGTTTCTGTTGTATTGCTTTTTACATTTAAAGCAACAATGACCAAACCCACACTTCCCTCGGAATATCGGGAAAGGGTCACACATACCCTTCCCCAGTGAGTTAGTTATTGTAGTTGTAAAAACCAAATCCTCTGCAACCTACAGTAACACTGATTTAAGGCCCAATTCTCTGAGCACACAATATAAATCCTTCCAGCCAAATGTCCACTGATCTGGAACTAGAATCCACAAGACAATCATCGTCAAAGAATCTTATAGTGCAACTAATGTAATGTAATAAATTTAAAAGACCAGCTTGCTTTTTCCTGCTTCTGCCACAGTGGAAAAAAACAACTGCAAAATGACATGAACCGAGAATATTGCAAAATGGAGCTCGATCAGTAATATATGCATTTTTCAAGTTCCACTAATTTGGATATCTGAATTTTATTTTATTTTTTCTTCTCCACTTGTTTTTCAAGAGCGTTACAAAATTACACACGCTGCTAAGACACCCATGTCTGTGGTCTTATGATATACACAACGGTATTGATATCTGATAATATCAACTATTTATCACAGCACAATTTCTTGGGTGTGGCTACCATTAAGCATCTGTTAAACTTTCATATGCCTCACTGACAAGTGATTGATTCCAGTTGCTTAATTTTAACTGACCATCAGTGCAGTCTTTTTCTAACCTAATTTTTCTTTCTCTCTCTCTTTCTTTCTTTCTTTCTTTCTTTCTGTTTTGTTTTGTTTTGTTTTTAATTCTGGCCAAGAAGAAGAGAAGTGCTTTAATCCTCCACTTAATCTTTAAATAAAATGTTCAGTGATCTCAGGCAAATAATAAGTCATAAAGCAGACACAGTGATTCAGGCAGTAATCTATGGGCACATAGATCATCCTGCGATGGTACATTAATCATTACACTTAAAGACAGGGCCAAAGGGATGGCAGTTTTTCAATTGTGTCTGTTGCAACACAGCGACATTCAAGTATTTTTAATCTGGGCCATTTCTGGAAACAGAAATGACTGTATGTTAATCTAGAAACATTTTCAAAACCACACCCTGCACAAGATGAAAGCAGGAGCAGAAAGGGAGAACTGCTTCTGCATTTTAAAAAAGGCTTTTTGAAAAAATAGGCAAGAAAACAATAAGAATCATGTCCCTTTCCAAAAAGATTCAATCCTAAAAATAAAAACACTCCGTAACAAAACCCAATGTCAGCCATCTGCAAACAGTATGATCTTTACCAAGTTACTCGGTTTCTCTAGCCCTCAATCTACTTATCTGCTAAATACGAACAACCCGGTCAACCCCAGCGTCTGCTAGGAAGGGTTACTGGTTATGCAAGCAAATCCCTAGTAATGTGCACGGCACATATTAGGTACTCAAAATATAGTCCCAATGATTGTTGCCTCGAAAGTTTTTATCTTAGACATACCTTGTGCTTTGGATAAGCTTCCAGAGGTTTTTGCTTCAGCAATGGACAACATAGACAAGGGTGACAGAACACCAGAGCCCCTTTCTATCTGGAAGGGTGTAACAGCCCCTACCTCCTTCACTAAAGCACCCTGGTCTTTTCACGATGGAATCTAAAACTGAATGCCAGCTCCTAGCCCCTGCTCCAATCTGACTGATAGCTGTTAAGTCTTCTTTTTTTCTTTTCTTTAAAGATTTTGACAGAAAGAGAGACAGCTAGAGAGGGAACACAAGCGGGGCGGGGGGTGGGAGAAGGAGGATGTGAGGCTTGATCCCAGGATCAAGAAAAGTCTTTGCAGATACTCTCCCCTCTAGAGAGAGGACCCTCCAGTAAAGTAAAATGAAGTGAAATAATGTATGAAACATGGCCAGCACATGCTTGACTCAGAGTGAGTCCTCAGTAAACACCAGTGATGATAATAATGATGGCAACAACGACATTATGTCTAACAGACTCGAAGGTTCCAAGGACTTGCAAGTTTAAGGAGTATATTTTATATATTTCTGTGTTCCTAGTATCTAGCTCAGTAGCTGGGAGATAGAAAATACTTAATTATTATCTATGGGGCTAAACTGAACAGAGAATTGCCACTGACAAGGAAATAAGAAAAGGAAGAAGGCCAGAAAAAGAAAAATGGAAGAGCTCATGGTTAAAATCAAGGTGTATAAAAAGAAAGTGGAAGAGGTAAATATCAGATCTAGATAAATACCACCTACCAGGTAACTAAGCATCTCATCTTTTCAGTTCCACAGTCCACAGTCACCTCAAAACATGACATAAAGCACTGTTAAAAACATGGATCTCGGGGTGCTTGGGTGGCTCAGTTGGTTAAGCGACTGCCTTCGGCTCAGGTCATGATCCCGGAGACCCGGGATTGAGCCCCACATTGGGCTCCCTGCTCGGCGGGAAGCCTGCTTCTCCCTCTCTCACTCCCGCTGCTTGTGTTCCCTCTCTGGCTGTGTTTCTCTCTGTCAAATAAATAAAATCTTTAAAAAAACAAAAAAACAAAAAAACATGGATCTCTTTGCTTTTACAAGTGTGCACTCAATTTCTTCAAGCAGGATGAGTCTAATTAGCTAAGCAGAAGTTGGGGCCGTGTGGAGGGAGGGGTGGCATGGTGCAGAGGCTGAGCATTCAGGAACACTGGAAAGAGTCAATTTCCCCAGGAATGGCAATGACAACTGACAAGCAAGGGAAGAAAGGATGCCCCGCCTTAATCACTACTGAATACACTCCCCATTATTACGAACAACAACAACAATCACTAATATTTTTTAGGGGTGATTGTGTCCCAAGCTATGAATATATCTTAGCAACCCAATGAGGTACTTCTTACCCTCTTTTAAATGAGGTAACTAGAGCTTAAACTGGCAAAATAAATAACTTCTCACACAGCTGGGAAGTAGAAGAGGCGAGTTTAGACTCCAGTCTGCCTAACTCGAGACTGAATCTTAGATATTACCATAAAGCAGCAATCTGTTATTATTCTGCAACACAGCGTACTCATAGATCCTCACATGTGCTTTTATTTCCCCACTGTTTCATAGGCGTTGAATTTGACCACAGGTTTTTTTAATCTGGGACCATGGACTCAGAAAGAAGTTGCTTTAGAGTATCAGTGAATTCCCTAAAATCAAAAGTAAAAGGGTATGCGTGCACATTTTCTGATAAGCAGAAGGTTATTTTTTTTTAAAAGATTTTATTTATTTATTTGACAGAGAGAGATCACAAGTAGGCAGAGAGGCAGGCAGAGAGAGAGGAGGAAGCAGGCTCTCTACCGAACAAAGAGCCCGACGCGGGCCTCAATCCCAGGACCCGGAGATCATGACCTGAGCTGAAGGCAGAAGCTTTAATCCACTGAGCCACCCAGGCACCCAGAAGGTTATTTTTGACAGCAATTTGTTTTAAAGAACTGCTGTTTAATATATTTTTTGTGGTTTTTTTATTTATTTTTTTATCCAAGTAAAATTAACATATGGTGTTATACTAGTTTCAGGTGTACAACATAATGATTCAACATTTCTATACATTAGTCAATGCTCATCACATGAAGTGTACACTTAATTTCCTTTATCTATTGCATCCATTCCCCCCCTCCCACCCATCTCCCCTCTGGCAGCCACCAGTTTGTTCTCTGTATTTAAAAATGTGTGTGTGTGTGTGTGTGTGTGTGTGTGTGTGTGTGTGTGTGTGTTTGCTCTTTGTTTTTTCCTTTGTTTGCTCATTTGCTTTGTTCCTTAAAGTCCACCCAGGAGTGAAATCATATGGTGACAGCAATTCTTAAAGGGGTGTGGGGCACAAAAACATCCTAAGAACTACTCTAACAGACAATTCATTCAAGAACAAAGGAGGCTTCGTCCCTATCATTCTGTTAAGATAATGTCTCTCTAGAAATGGGTAAGGTTAGATAAACATGAAGCAGGGATAGAGGATGGATCTGAATAAAATAAGCCTGTTATATCCCTGAATTTAGAAGTATAGGTGAAAATTAGAAAGAAACAGAAAGAAAAAGAGATGCTATTCAGGGAAAGCCAACTTTGTTTGCTATTCTTAAACTATTGTGAATACTCTGAGGAAGAGAAGGAAACTTGCTTATTTCCAAGTCCATTCCCATTTATGCTAAGAACGGTTTAACCCCCAGGCATAGTTCAACACAGGGATCTCTCGGCTGCGGCACCAACATGAGTCCCATCTCAGCACAGAAAGGACCCAGCTCACAGCACCTGGGAGACAGGCTTGCAGGCCCATCACGGAGACCTGTGCAGGGTTTCTACTAAGGACACTGACTGTCAGCAAGGGAGGACTGTGGCCAGTGATGGCAACAATCCTCTTCAACACCTGCTCTCACACCCAGGGGATTCAGCTACCCAAGTGTCCTACTCACTCTCCCCAAGGATATCAGGAATGGATAACCGTAGACATTTTTTTTTCCTCCCTGGACTTTTTGTCATGGAATGGAATACTTTCCACATCTTTCTTGCTGGCCCCTTTCAACTTTCAGTTTCCCTTTGGTGAAAGGGTTTCTGTATACACACAACACACTAGCAGTCACACGCAAAGACATGCAGGCTCACACATGCACACGCTCATGGCACAACTGGACACTCCATTTGTGACTAGGGAGAATGTTCTTCTTTGGATTAAACTGCTTGATCTGATCCAACTTCCAATAGTATCCTGCCTGTCACTTGCTTTGACACGTTTACCTCTATGGAAAAATTATTTTCTTTTAGAGGAATCAGGAGTTTTGTCTGAAGGCATATAGTCAGTTCTGTCTTTTCTTTTCTTTTAAGTTTAAAAAAAAAAGGTTAGGCATAAGCATTTTAGTTCTTATTTTATTCAGGATCAAGAGATTTTTTTTTCCCCGTTGAAAAAATAAGATAAAGTGGTTTGGCCTTTCCAATCTCATACCAACCCTGAGGTCCTGAGTTCAACCTTTCTCCAAAAAGAAAAATGTCAAGGCTGAAATGCACCCAATTTCACCTAATTTTCTGTGCTTCACTCTTCAAGAAGATGAATTGAGATGGCTCACCTCACAAAATGGGCACAACTTACTTGAGAAAATAAGAAATGTAAGACTATGGTTTAAGTAAGTGCACCATTCTGAGGCAGGTTTTAGGTGGTCTGTGCAATTCTTATTTTATAGCTTACCGGGCCGACTGTGTAATTATACAGAGCACTCTTTCTATTGGCAAGACCCATTGATCCTTAAGTGTACATTTTCTGGCATCCAATAAACTAGGACGATGAGTGAGCAGTGTTTTCTGCTCCCGGAACAGTGAAGGGCTAATTAGTTGCATTTGCAGATTAATGACTTTCAACTAGAAAGGGCGAATGCAAAGGGATAAGCCACAACCACAGTGACAGAATGCAAATAAAAGTATTTATAGCAGCAGGAGGCAGGGTGGGGGGCCAGGAAGGGCCATTGATTCCTTTTACCCTCTGCACCAGTGACATATTCCAATGAGGGAGGGCGTTCTGCCCGCCCAACAGCCTTCACCAAAGCTAAGGCATAAACAGATTCTGTTGATAGATATAAGCAAGGCCAAGAGGAGAGACTGAGAATGAAATTCTCTGCAGAAAGAGCAACAGGGATCAAGAAAGCTCTCCCCTCTTCTCGCCCCCGCCGGCCTCTGCCTTCTCTTTGTCAGAGCAGCCTTCAATTTCAACTCACTCTCCTTCTGCCCTGTCTCTCACCCTCATCTATATAAAGGCTGATGTGATAGCTTGCTAGGAAACTTCCCAGCAAGTATACAAAATAACATGTTTAAATTCTCTGTTTATTCTCATTTCCTGAAATAACATTATGCTTCTGAGTTTGTGTGTCTCATTATTTTTAATCCCATCTCCCACATAAGTACAAAGGTATTATCTTATTCCTTTGACTTATTAGGTTAGTCAAAGCAAAGATCTTCCCTCCACTTGTAAAATAAAAGCGAAGTGTGGGATGGGAGTTGCCGCAGGATATAGATCACTTGTTCCCAGTCTTTAGGATGTCACTGACTAAAACTATTTTAAATAAAATGGGAGAAATGATGTAGGACTTGAAAAATTTTATAGCCCCAAGTAATTCAACTCAAACAAATATTTATTTACCATAATAATCACTGTATAAAAGAATGGGTGCTTTAAAAATCACAAATAAGGAAAGACAACCTCAGGAAGTAAGATAGACCTTTGTTTTAAATACATTTTGCTTGATAAAAAACATCCTATGGCTCATTATATTTTTCATTTTTCAGTTCTAGGACCAACTTTCCCACCAGAATATAGAGCCTACTATTGTTGAACCCTAGTTAAACAAGGACCCTGGAGATACTGGTCTGGGAATGTAAATATCATTCCTCTGAGCCAGGCTTTCCTCATCCAACCCCATCGCTAGACAAGGTTATGGCCCTCTTATAAATTCTCATTGCAAATTGCTCTTTTCATGCAATTGCACCTATCACAACTGTCATAAACATATTTTTGTTTGTTGTCTATTCCCTTCTTTGTTCACACTTTCTCCGAGATCCAACATAATGCTTACCCATAATAGGCACAAAATACACTTTTTAAAAACTAGATCAACTAAAAATCTCATTCTAGTTCCTATGCTGCCATTTACCAGTCAGGTGACCTTTGGTAAATCATTTAATCAAGCTATTTCTTGACTTGCTTCAAGCTTGCTTGGGGGATCAAATCAGATTTTCATGGCAAAGAGTTATGTTAACTGCAAGATTCCGTGTAGCTACAATTTACCAAAGGGAACAATGGATAAGGAAGAGTCTTCTCTTCAAGTTACATTTCTCCACCTAAACACTTCTGTTACTTGTCTCTTGCATAAGTCTTGTCAATTAAATTGCTCCCTCCAATTAAAATAGATCAGATTAGACCTCAAATTTCTAAGAGTAAAAAGAACACAAGACTGATCACAATGAGACATCACCTCACAAGGGTCAGAATGGCTAGTATCAAAAAGACAAGTGTTGGTGAGGATGTGGAGAAAAAGGAACCGTTATAACTATTGGTAGGTATGTAAACTGGTGTAGCTACAATGGAAAAAATACGGGGGTTCCACAAAAAAATCACAAACAGAAATACCATATGATCCAGTAATTCCATTTGTCAGTATTTACTCCCCCCAAAATAAAAACACTAATTTGGAAATATGTATGTACCCCTACATTCATTATAGCATTATTTATAATAGCCAAGGTATGGAAACAACCTGAATGAATAATGTGCATATGTAAATGAATGGATAGAGAAGATGTGTGTGTGTGTGTGTGTGGGTGTGTGGGTGGGTGGGTGTATCCATGCATGCAATGGAATACTACTTTGTCACAAAAAGGAATGAATTTTGCCATTTGCAATAAGATGGATGGACCTAGAAGCAAAACAAGTGAAATAAGTCAAAGACAAATATTATTTCAATTATATGTGGAATCTAAAAAACAAAAAAAAACACAAGAAAGCAAAACAGGAATAGACTAATAAACATGGAGGACAAAATGGTGGTTGCTAGGGGGGAGTGGTTAGCCAAAATAGGTACAGGGTTTCAAGAGTACAAGATTAAAAAAAAAAAAAGAGTACAAGATTCCAGTTATAAGTAAGTCTTGGGGATAAAAAATACAGCATAGAGAATATAATCAATAATATTGTGATGATTTGTATGGTAACATGGCAACTACACTTATCATGGTGAGCATTTTATAATGTATAGAATTGTTGAATCACTACACTATACAGCTGAAGGTAATATAATATGTCAACTATGCTTCAATTTGTTTAAAAAACTCACAAGATGGGATATAGGGCGACCTGGTTTCTAGTTCCTGCTCTTCCACCAAATAGCCAGAGCACCCTCTGTGGTTCTCAGTGTCTTGATGATAAAATGGAGGACACAGGTCAGTGCCAATCCTCTAGTCTGTAGGAATGGTTTCACTGGGACAATTAAATAGGAAATAAGAACCATTCAGCAAAGACTTTATGCCACTTAAAAAACATTCCTGAGCATTTGCAATTTGTAAGACAATTCTACATAATGTAACTCACTTTAAATGATTCCAAATAAGAACATTTACCTATAGAAAATTTTATTAAAAGAGAATATTATTCAAACTATATTTGACTGTCTTTCTAGCATGGATACCTTGAGCCATCTATCACTTTGCTTCATTTTCTAACATTTCTTCCAACACTGGTATTTCTAACAAAGACTTTTATTTTTTCTAAATTGTTTTCCATGAGAATAGAAATAGAAAGTTGAAGTTCTTCAAATTCAATTCAACAAATGTTGGCTGAGTGCTATGAAAGAAAAATTATACCGGATCAGTTAAATGGGCAAAGAAGACCTTATTTAAAACTATTGCGGGGCGCCTGGGTGGCTCAGTTGGTTGGGCGACTGCCTTCAGCTCAGGTCATGATCCCGGAGACCCGGGATCGAGTCCCACATTGGGCTCCCTACTCGGCAGGAAGCCTGCTTCTCCCTCTCTCACTCCTGCTGCTTGTGTTCCCTCTCTGGCTGTGTTTCTCTCTGTCAAATAAATAAAATCTTTAAAAAACAAACAAACAAACAAACAAACTATTGCAATAAGAGAATTCCTCTGAAAGGGTGGGAGCTTTTTTGAAGCTGGGGTGACCTAATGGAAAAGTGCTGGAAGTTTTCGTTGTGGTCAATTGATTAGGTTCACCTATGTTCCCTAATTGTTGATCATCAGTGTTAGGCTCCTACCCTCCCCACTGCCTTATCTTTCCTGGTGATTACATTTCCAAGGGATAGCTCCCAGGTCCATGAGAAAGACATTCCTGGATTGTAGAAGATTTAGATCTCAAAAGGACAAAGAAAAGAATATCCGTTCTTCCACACAGATAAGTAAACTACATGATCCTTCAACTGCATGATCCAAATTCCGAAAGTGTCTGGTAAGCCAAATGGCTCTCTGCTCAGTTGACCAATGGTCTACCTCTGGGTCATTCATCTCTCCAGCAATGGGGTTTCTTCTCTGGATTGTCTCAAGTCAACAGAGTTTGATGGCAAGGCTGGAGACAGGATCTCAGGCTTAGGTTTAACCAAATTTTTAAGTCGATAATGATATTTTCTTTTTCTCCCCAAGTACAGGTATAAACCATATAATTGTTTTCCAGTGTTTTCTCCATTCTATGCAAGTCCCTCAGCACCTACACGGATCTCCATCCTTTTGAAATATTTGTCCATCAATATTCCATCAAATTTATGAGTGGTCTACTGTTGAAGTGTCAGCTTCCTGTGGCATTTTTATTTCTGTCACCTGCAAATCCAATTCTCCCTAGTCTGAGACCTCTCTGAGTCCCCATTCCTTACCCAAGCAGTCTCCCCGCACTTTAAATGCCCCCATTTCCCTTTCATCACATTTAATCACATGGTAAATTCCAAAGATGAGTCCAGATAAAGAAGGCTCGTTAACTTTAATGGGTCACTTTTTATATTTGGGTGAAAGGCCTTAAACCTTGTAAATTAGGCTGGGATTTATAAACCATGACAAACGTGATGACAAATACTGATTTCCTAGTAAATTCCTTCAACACACTATATCCCCATGCATGATGAATTGGTAGTGCTCCTTTCTGTTATTATTTACACAAATGACTTTGGCATTGTCTTGATACATGGGCAATATACTTAAATCCTTGACAGATCTCACAGATTAGGGAAGAGCCATATATTTCCCTTTTGAATTTGACTTCAACTAAAAAGAAAGAAAGAAAGAAAGAAAGAGAAAGAAAGAAAGAAAGAAAGAAAGAAAGAAAGAAAGAAAGAAAGAAAGAAAGAAAGAAAGAAATCTTGCTTTACTATATACGGACATGCACACACAGAGAATTAAAAACATACTTTATACCCTGTTAAAAATAAAAAAATAAAAAAATAAAAGCAGACCAATTTGAGATAGATTCAGAGTTTCCCACATAACTGCTAAAATTACTGAGACTGTGTGGTTCTATTTCACAAATTATACCTCTGCAGTAAGACTCCTCTTCAAGAAAACTACAGAAATCAATCAGCCCCAGCCATAACACCCTTAATCCCGCTGTTCAACTTTTATAATTTTCTGCCACCAGTGAGTTATTGCTTGACAAGTGTTTAAATATTATACATTGTGAAGTTTAAATAAAGAAATTATTTACACAGAAATATAAAAAAGTCTATTACCAATTATATAGTTCCCTGAACACTTAATCATGCAGCTGAGTGGAAAACCCTTCAGGAAATCTGTCCTCTCCCATTTCCCCATAATAAAGGGTGCCTCCAGAAATGCTCATTTAATCTCTGCAGTGCATTTCAAGCACCTAATCTCACTTTGTAGTGTACTCTGCCACTTCTTGTCATCCAAACAAAATGCAAGTAAATGATGGAGAAGCTGAGCTTAGATCCTTAAATATTTACTGGCTAGTCTACTCTTAGTAACACATGTTGTAGTGTTAGACTCAATTTCATCCTCGAGTGGCCGGCAGACAATTTGGACAGGCTTACTGAGAAGTGGAGGATCTTTCCTTGCTCTGCCTTTGAGGAGAAGCCATTCCCTTATCTTAAGTGAATTAGTTTAGAAACTTCCCCGTTAGGGCGCCTGGGTGGCTCAGTGAGTTAAAGCCTCTGCCTTCAGCTCAGGTCATGATCTCAGGGTCCTGGGATGGAGGCCCGCATTGGTCTCTCTGCTCAGCAGGGAGCCTGCTTCCTCCTCTCTCTCTGCCTGCCTCTCTGCCTACTTGTGATCTCTCTCCCTGTCAAACAAATAAATAAAATCTTTAAAAAAAATTTTTTTTCCCCGTTATCCATCATATCAGAAAATTAGCTGCAGGCCCGCTGCACTGACTTAACCCAGCTCTGTGAGCTAATGGGAGACCCGGGCTCCGCTGCCTCAGTGGAGCGAAGCTCCCTTCCGCCCCACCAGTCCCTGACAGGTGTGAAACCCCAGCACGTGGCTCTCTGTGGGTGCAAACTAGTGGGGGACAGAAACCAACCTGATGAAGCAGTCATTCTCTTTTGGGGGGGAGGGGGAGGGCTGAGGCTGTCTTTTTTTTTTTTTTTTTAAGATTATATTTATTTATTTGACAGAGAGAGAGACAGCGAGAGAGGGAACACAAGCAGGGGCAGTGAGAGAGGGAGAAGCAGGCTTCCCGCCGAGCAGGGAGCACGACACGCAGCTGGATCACACGACCTGGGGACCATAACCTGAGTGGAAGGCAGATACCCAATGACTGAGCCACCCAGGCTCCCCTGATTCCTTAAAACAGAATCATTTCCAAAGCTGAGTGGGTCAGGGGCAGAGGGCTCTGACACAGGTGGTGGCACAAGCTTACCTCAGCCCATCAGTGCCTAGTTGTCTAGGTTTTTATTAAAAGTCAGAAGTTGAAATGTCCCCTTTAACTATGATTTGCATTCTTAACAGGGAATAAATATATACATTACTAACATGAAAAGGGATCACAAATATAAAATTAAGTAAAAAGAAAAATCCCACTTAAACATTTTTAAACTCTGTGTGTTATGTACATATATATGTGTGTATATTTATTTCTGTATTTGTATGTAATATGAGTGTGTGTGTGTGTACAATGAAAAAATTCTGGATGGGTCTGCTTTCAACTATTACTAGTGGTTACCTTGAGGAATGGGATTTAGGAAATAAAAAAAAGAAACCAAGAAACTTTGTTACGAATGTTTGCAAGACCAGAACTTTTTACAACAAACCTCTATTGCCATTATTAAGGATTATTAAGAAATGATTCCCCCAGGCACCTGGGTGGCTCAGTTGGTTAAGCTACTGCCTTCAGCCCAGGTCATGATCCCAGCCCCACATGGGACTCCTTGCTCAGCGGAGAGCCTGCTTCTCCCTCTCCCACTCCCCCAGCTTGTATTCCCTCTCTCATTGTCTCTTTCTCTGTCAAATAAACAGATAAAATCTTTAGAAAGAAGAAGAAAGAAAGAAAGAAAGAAAGAAAGAAAGAAAGAAAGAAAGAAAGAAGGAAGGAAGGAAGGAAGGAAGGAAGGAAGGAAGGAAGGAAGGAAGGAAGGAAGGAAGGAGGGAAGGAAGGGAGGAAGGGAGGGAAGGAAGAAATTAATTCTCCCATTTATTTCATTTGTGATTACACCGGTGACCTTAAGCACTAGGAATCCATAGTACACTATACGTAGGACAAGCAGAGCCCGACCCTGCCTAAAGACAGCAGATAATCTACTAGAAGAGCTATAGAACACATTGTAGACATTAACAGGAGCCTCCACATGGGATTTTTGAGATCGCATTCTGGATCTTTCCCTGAATGTTCTCATAGCATTACAAACCTATCTCTGTAACCTTTATGGCTCATAAACTAAATGCATTTAGAGCTTGATCTAATCCCTCTCCTTTCAAAGTATCTTTTCTCAAACACAACCTATGCTTTACTTGGTATTAGCCTATTGGTGGCTTTGCAAAAATATTTAAATAGTGTTTTTTTTGGGGGGGGTTAAAGGTATTTATGGATAAGAAAAGCAGATTAAATACCCCAGTCCCAATTCTGCATCCAGCACATAAGCCCTCTAGACTTCAGAAATGCTTACCCGTTGCTTTTTCAGAAAGCAAAGGAAGGCCTATCATTCCATAATTACTCTCTTGTGCAGATTGGCACAATGTCAGAGCTAACACAACAGAGGACATAAAAGACCAGGTTATAACATCTCTGCTGCTGTAAATTGAAATAATAAACTTTGGCAAACACGAAGGACAGCAAATTCAATTTGACAGTCCTCTCAAAGCAGACTAAGAACAACAGAGGGAAGCTAACAAAATAGGATTAGGATCTATTTTATTAAATTATTACATCAGTGGATAAGAGAACCTGTAATATGATTCCCCCAAATCATTAATTCAGCATTCACAAAATAATGGTAAAAATCAAATTATCGTTATGTCTTACATTCAAAATCACTGATTTTCAAGCTAGAAGGGAGTTCTCTAACTTCCTCCAGCTTCAAGCTCTCTTTGTTTCAACAAACACTTGGGTGAAAGTGTACTGTGTAAAGCAGGTAAATGGGCGTGTGCTTTCTTAGACGGGAGGGAGGGCGATGCGGCTGTGTCCACTAATGCCACATCCACAGGGCTCATGCCTTCCCAGCCCTTGTGGAGGAATCCCTACATCTTCACTATACAGTATCATTTGGAAAAGTACTGATCTGGGCCATCATGTTCATTTTAAAAATGTACATATTAACTCTTAAGATTTCTAGCTAGGGGCACCTGGGTGGCTCCAACAGTTAAGCATCTGCCTTCAGCTCAGGTTATGATCTCAGGGTCCTGGGATTGAGCCCCATGTCAGGCTCCTGGCTCAGCTGTCTCCCTCTGCCTCTCCTCTCCACTCATGGGCACATACGTGTTCTCTCTCTCTCTCTCTCTCTCTCTCTCGCTGTCTCATGAACAAATTTAAAAATCTGAAAAAAAGAAAAGATTTCTAGCTAAAGATAGAGTTAGGGAAGGGGGGAAGAAAGAAAAACCACATCTGAACAAAGATGCCTATTGGGAAAGAATAGTAAATTCATCTTTTAAAGGCACT
This sequence comes from Spilogale gracilis, assembly GCA_004023965.1. NCBI lineage: Eukaryota > Metazoa > Chordata > Mammalia > Carnivora > Mephitidae > Spilogale > Spilogale gracilis. The sequence goes on along the minus strand of PITA01016954.1, from coordinate 23,423 downwards.
AACTGATAATAGTTAACTTTCATTGACCATTTGTTACATGCCAGAAATAGTACTGAGTGCTTCATGAGCAAGCATTAAAATGTTTGATTTCTACAAAATTCCCATGAGGCAGATACTGTTATTATCACCATGAAACACATGAACAAGCTTCATCTCAGCAAAATGACATGATCAACCTAGAGTCGCACAACTAAGAAACGGCAGAGATCATTTAAACTCAGGCAACCCGGCTTGAGTGCCTACCCTTATGTCCTTCCAACTTCTGTCTACCCTCCTTGCCATCATGTTTTTTTTTTGCCCCACTACTTTACTTTACTGATAAAATGGTAGGAGGACAGGGTTTCATTGTTCTTACCACACTCTGTGAACATAACTATGAACACTACTCAATATGTATGCAGAGACTGCCAAAGCTTTAGTCCCTATTCTAATCAATCCAGCCAACAAACAGACAACTTCTATTAGAATAAGCTTCTCAAATCCAGATATGTGACCAAATGAGACAAGACTGCAGATACTACGAAAAACAAGAATAAAAGCCAAAGCGGGCATAACAAGCAGGACATGCATCTTCTAAAAGCAGAAAATTAAAAAACAGTAACAATTTTTTAAAAGGCCCGATTAAGCTGAAGCATTTGGACATAGATAAGCACAAGATGGGAAGACATAACCAAGGACTAAGCCACAAATAATCCCGGCAGGAGTCAGAGCAGACAAATTAAGTCAGCAACAAAGTACCATTATTTGGAAAGAAAGGAAAAGGATCATAGAAAAGCCCTGGGAGGAGTATGAGTGACTTACCAAGACTCCAAGACTAGCCTTCCAATGTTCCATTTATGAGCTTACACCTTTGATGTCTTCTGTGTTGGGTCCCAGCCCTTACACCTTGTAAATAATGGAGAGAAAATACATGAAGGTCAAAAAGTCAGAGAAACGGAGACCAGAAAGAGGAGAAAAATCCTTTGGAGAAAGATTAAAAGATGTAGTATTATTGAACCTACATGAGATTATACTGAGGAGAGAAATAAACAGGGGGAAGAGGTCCCAACTGTACAAACATCCTTACAAGAGGAGGCTGAGCCCTGGCTCTCCATTTACACAAAATAATCATTCACTGGTTCACTAAACAAGTATTTATCAACTACCTTCTCCATCCTGGGACACAAATGTGGAAAACACATCTAATTTGTACCCTGAAAGGAATTCGTAGGCTAGTGGAGAGTCAGATGTGCAGATAAATAATTGACATTTCAGTGTGAGGGCTACGATCATTGAGGCAGGACACACAGAAAAGCAGGGAATAGTAAAAACTGGTTTGGGGTGGAGGAAGAAGGGGCAAATGGGCAGAGCCTCGAAGGAAGATTAAGAGATTTTTCAGAAATTTGAGAAGAGGAAGAACATTACAGGCAGAGACTGGAATAGTATGTGCAAAGGCAAAAAAATGGGAAACCATGGAGCACATCTGGAACCTGCAATTACAACCCCAAATGAGAGAATGGGGTATCAGAGAAGAAAAGAAGAAGACAAGCCAGAGATAGGCTAGGGACAGACAGTGGAGACACTGTCCTATCAGCCAAGAAGCCGAGTCTACAACCTGCCTGTTACAGTGTCTCGTTACAAAGTCAAGATGCTTCCAGAGCAGTTGGAATGGGCTCCCGGTTGCCGTTCTCCACTCCGGACACACTGTCCCTACACTGGGACTTTCAGATCTCCTCACAAGCCAGCAACGAAAGCATAATGTCTAGGACCAGGACCCCACTCCAGTTCTCCTCTCCAGTTCTACACTTGGATGCATTTTCATGCCATATCATTGTTCAAAATGTTCAGTATTGGGGCACCCGGGTGGCTCAGTTGGTTAAAGGTCTGCCTTCAGCTCAAGTCATGATGTCGGAGTCCTGGGATCGAGACTCACGTGAGTTCCTTGATCAGGAGGGAGCCTGCTTCCTCCTCTCTCTCTGCCTGCCTCTCTGCCTACTTGTGATTTCTCTCTGTCAAATAAATAAATAAATAAATAAATAAATAAATAAATAAATAAATAAATAAATAAATCTTTAAAAAAAAAGAAGGACTTTTTCCATAGGCAAAAGGGAGCCACTGAAGAGCTTCAAGCAAAAATGTCACATGATCAGAATAACATCATTTTTAAAAAGATCCAAAGTAACCTTCTTCCCCCCTCCCTCCAAAATGAAGCTTCTCTCCATGGAGACATTTAAGCAGACACAAAATGTTCTCTCCTTTGTAGGCTGAACAGTTTCAATGCTGCTGATCCTAAGGATGACTGCATGAAGTCTTTTTATTTTCATTTTATTTATGAGACTACTGCATTGTCCAAAGACTGTGGGAACGCTATCTGCATAAGTCTTCCTGTCACATCTTCAAGAGAGAGGAGGCAGGTGGAAGAGCCGGCTGGGGGGTCTCTAAGCGACAACCCCCATCTCATAAGATACAGAGACATAAGTGTTGTTTTCCATTGACATTCCTTCGGTGCTGGTGTGGCAGGTCACCCGACAGCGGGTCACCCCTGACTGCAGCCTCTCCTCCCAGGGCTCTCCACACTGTTGCCCTTTCTTCATCAGAGACAGCGGCAAGACTGAAGCATTAACATTTCAGGAGTCCTGAAGGCGAATGGGCAGGAACCACCAAGGAGAGGAAAGAACTTCAAGGTCACCCAGCAAAACAAGTAAGTGCTGGAGGATCAGAACGCACATTTCAGCTCTGAATCTCACCACACAAGTTGTACCTTTTTCCAACTGTACTACGTTTCACCTAAATTCAATCATTTCCAAAAGATACTGTTAAAAATAAAAACTCAGTTTTTTTCTTTAAAAAAAAAAAATTTGCATTTCTTAGTCAATCACATAACCCCAGTCTTGAATTTCCTCCTGCTCATTTTTTCTCATCTTTCAATTACCTGCTGATCTACTACTGTGCAAGCGTTTTTCTCCTCATTTACTGAGGATACCACTTTCTTTCTTCTTTTTTTTTCTCCTAATGTTCACCTAATTAACAGTCAAGCAGCTTTTCATACAAAATCTCCAAGCTTTAACATTTTCCTTTTGATTAGAAGTTTAAAGAGCTGTTAAGTTTCAAAATTTCTTTTTCCAAGAGTTTTATCCACTCAGCCATCAGACCATCCAGCATTGAGTAGCAGGCTATAAAACTCCCAGAGACAGGGAGACCTGTGGTCCCTGAGACCATCACTGGATGTTATGGGGGTGGGGTCTTTAAGGTCATGCTTGGTCATCTGAGCTTAATCATAGGTAACACACTAGAACCATCCTCAGTAGAAGCTCTATTCCTTTAATCCTGTTTTATTGTTCTGTCCTTGAGAGTTAGAAGCCATGTTTTCAAATTCTCATTCATTCAGTCAACACTTATGAGGACCTATAGGTGTTAAGCACTGAATGTGGCGCTGGAATATTATGGTGAGCAGAAAAAGATGTGGTCCTCCACATAACAGAGAATACAGCCTGTCACGGGCGTTCTTTACCTTGGTTGCATGTTGGAGCCACCCAGGGAGTTTTGACAATCCCCGGTGCACAGCCAACCCCAGATCAATTCAATCAAAAACTCTGAAGGTGAGGTCCATGCACGAATATTTCGTAAAGGTCTCCACATGATTCCAAAGTGTAGCTAAAGTTGACAACAGTCAATCATACAAACAGGTACAAAACTGCAATATTATTAAAGACTGTAAAGAATTAGTCACACTATGCAAGGCTTCAACATCATTCATTTACATGTGCAACCAAGATTTGCTGAGCACCTGCTGCTTGCCAAGAAGCTACAAGGGTAACAAAACTATGGGCCATAAGCTGAAGAAACACCGGCCATCCTGGTCCTCATTCATGGTAATGGGTCACACCTGAGCACTGAGAACAAGGGGATTTCTGGTCATTCCACCTGCTCCAGTGAGTGAACCAACATAACTCCTACCAGCCAAGCACCTTGACCATAGGGCACAAGGAAAACTGGGAGCCTAACTATTGCAGACCCTGGCAGGATAGCTGAGCAATCTCACCTGCTTGAAATTCAGTGCTTTGGTGACCATCTGGAGTAGAGGAAAGTGGTAAAATAGTCTGGACTTGACAATAGATGTCTGGGGGAAGGAAATAGGAAACCAGATCCATTAGATCTGTTTGCATATTTAAAGAGGAGAATTAATTCTGGGAGGCTCTAAGCAAGATTGTCTCAGGTTTGCTAAAGGATATGTGTAGAGTTCCTACTTAATGAGTTTCTTTAAATAAACAAACAGTAGTCTAGCTTTACAAAAGCTTCTAGATAGAGAACTTATTTAAAGATAAGAGAAGTGGTGATTCAACCCCACTACTGCTGCCCAAACAGGCCCCCCAGACTTGAACACCCTCCTGCTCCAACTTATTTGAAACAGTGTCCCATGAGAGGATGCAACTTTTTCTTGTTTCACTCTGTGAATTTTTTTATCACTGTATGAGATAAAACTACACCCAAGAAAGCTCTTATTTGCCTTATTTTCTTCTCTCTGTTTTTTGATCCTTAGTCTGTCATTATATGGTAAACCTGACTTCCTACAGGCCACTACAGTGTTCATCTAATTGTCACAAAGCAGATAATGTTCAATATTTAAAGATCAATGATACATGGATATATACATACCTTTAATGTAAAATGATTTTTAAAAATCCTTCGCCATCCAATTTTTAATTAGGCAACAATGATATCCTATTTGGTTTTTTAAAAAAGGCACTCAAAAATGCTTCAGGAAGCAAATGGGCTGAGAATTTGCCATACTTCCTTAGATCCCAAGAAGAGAGTAGCTATGACTGTACTTGATTCCAAAGGGGAATAGAGCTTCATTTTTAATAAGCATGAAAGATCTGGACTTAATTTAAATGGAGCACAAAATCCACACTGTGAATTACTAGCTTTGTTTTGATGCCACGTCATTTGTCTGTCTGTGAAGGATTAGACTCTAACTCCGATTTTCTATGAAGAACTGGCACAAAATAGAACCCAGAGGCTTTGTACAATCATACTCCTAGTCAAGACTCTCCAGGCACACAAATCTTCTCTGAATATTAAATTTAATAAATAAATGTAGGAAAGGGGGGAAAGGAAAACAAGATGAATCTGTAAGGTTAAATACCCAAAGCTCATGCTATAAAATTCTAAAGGTAGAACCTTTGATGAAGAGCTTCCTAGGAATTAGCCAAGTCCATAAGGTGATATTTGGCAGAGTTTTCTCAAGCTAAGAAAGCCCTTCTGTTCCACTAAAGAGCTGAGAGAATTCTCCAGGCACATCACTTAAAAGATCCCCATCATAAGCTCAGTGTTCAGTCTTGCCATCTTAAAACAACTCAACCCAAGGCCACCCATCATAACATGTATTCAGCTAGACCATGAGCCAAATTATATCTCCAAAATAGAGCTATGCTAATTATATGTGGTGTGGATTACACTTACCACAAATTCCAAGCACATTTCCCAACCCTCAGGTTCTAACAGAGTTCTAGTTTAATGTTTTAGGATTATCATTAAAAGCATTTGTTCCTGGAATATTACTCAGCCATATGTGGATGGAACTAGAGGGTATTAGGCAAATTGAAATAAGTCAGAGAAAGACAATCATCCTATGATCTCACTGATATGTAGAATTTAAGAAACAAAACAGATGATCATAGTGGGAGAGAGGAGAAAATATAACAAGATGAACTCAGAGAGGGAGAAAAACCATAAGAGACTCTTAAGCATAGGAAACAAACTGAGGGTTGCTGAGGGGAGGGAACTAGGGGGATGGGGTAATGGGGTGATGGGTATTAATGAACATTGGATATTATATAAGACTAATGAGTCACTGATTTACCTCTGAAACGAGTAATACATCATATGTTGATTAATTGAATTTAAATTAAAGAAATGAAAAAAAGCCAAATTTGAAAAGAATAAAGTCCATCTTTTTTTCTTCATTCCCTCCCAGGTCCTTTGTTATGACAATTTTGGGACCTTTTTTCCTCCCATAACTTATTATCAACAATAGCAAACAAAGGAGCGCCTGGGTGGCTCAGTTGATTAAGCATCTGCCTACTGCCCAAGTCATGATCTCAGGGTCCAGGGATCAATCCCTACATCAGGCTCCCTGCTCAGCGAGGAGCCTGCTTCTCCCTGCCCCCATCCTCCACTCCCACTCATGTTCTATCGCTCTCTCTCTCAAATAAATAAATTCTTAAAAAAAAAGAAAAGTAAACAACAAAAAATAAAAACAAAAAAAGCATTTTTTGTAGAGCAAACTACATCTTTTTTATAGAGCGATACCTGACCAAGAAACATGGAATTTTTTTTAAAACACAGGTTCTGCTTGGGATTTCACCAAAAATAGTATCTCCGAAGCAGAAAGAAACTATGAGAAAGCAAACCAATATAATAGGACAGATAAGAGCTATTACACTTAAACACATAGAAGTTAAAATGCAAAAATCACACACAAAAATTTTCTCAGTTTTTCCTTTCCTTTTTTTCAGAGGATACACATTTCCTAACGTAACTCATTTGTGGTGTGTCACCTACACTTAAATCTAAAGTTTTCTTTTTACATATCACAATTTCATTCAAAATCCTAAATCAACTTTCCCTAAGACCAACTTGTTCTAAAGACAAGGAGTCACCAGTCGGCCGAAGCACACACACTGTTAAAAAACCAAGTCATCGAAACGAGATTGGGTTAGTTTACGATGCGGTGCTGTGAAAACAAACATGACTTCAGCATTCCCTATTCCCCATTTGTCTTAATATTTGCCTTGCAAGAAAACAAACAAAAATAAATAAACTTTTAGTGAACTTAATTAAGAAAGCAGTACACTGGAAAGTTCTGACTCAGTGATACTTTTATAAACAATTTTTAGATGTAAACTCAAGCAAAATAATGTACATTAAGACCAAAATTGTTTTAAATTTTAAAATAAATAAAAGCAAAAAGACAGAGTGGGACTTCTCTAGAAGTCTAGAGTCAAATATGCCAAGCCTATTTATGTAAAAGTACATGTGGAAAGTCTTAAAACCAAAAGAATCAAAAGAACTCCAGTCAGCATTTCTCAGTCAGAAGAGGTACCCATCACAGAAGCGATATTCCTCGTGTCTTGGGATCCCTGAGAATGCTGTCTTCCTCCAAGTAAATTCCACTTTACCAAATCCTAGGAGGCTCTTATACACCAAGAGCAACTTGCTCTAAAGTGATTTTTCACTGAGACAGCTACTTTAGAAAGACACTGTAACACTGACCCTCAGCAAGGGAAGTCACAGTATAGAGGAAGAAGCAGAAAACTTTCCTTTTTTGAGTAGAGTCAAAGTCTAGATATCTGAATGTCTTAAGATAATAATCAACATATATTCTATACTCTGAGCACTCTGCTCTTTTGAGAAATGGTAACTAAAGAAATAAGAAAGAGAAAGTAAATGTGCTTAGAATTTTATACATGAAAGCAAGAGTGGACAGAGGGTCTGAAGAATGATAGTTTCTGCATGCCCAGCCTTTTGCCCCATAGGCTAGATATCTTCTGTTGGCCTCTCCAGGTTCATTATTCACACATTTGCAGCCTGCCTAGTGACCTAGGAGGCTGACCCACATGGACTGCACCAACGGGCACCCTTGCCTTCTGGCTGGATTCGGCCAAAGGAATTTAAGCTCGGGAGCCAGAGGGCAGAAGGAGAGTCGGGGTAGACAGCTTGGGGGAGGATACGAAGTAATAAAGTAAGTAAGGACAGGCAGAAAGATGGAAAGAGCTGAGAACAATAAGGATAACCATTCACAAAGAGGCATTAAATAAGATGCTGAGAGTCTCCATGGGGCAACCAAGCAAAGGATGAGAAACCCAGGAGGTGGACATAGCTCTCCGCAGGAGGCAAGACCTAGACAGACAGACCCACCCGATCCCTGTGGCACGAGGGGCAGGGCTCGGCACGTGGATTCGTGTGCCTGAATGCCACCTGATAGTCATATTCTCAAAGAATTTGGGTAAGGTCCACCCATCTTCAATGCAAGGTATAGGCCATAGTAGAAGAGAAGCGTTTCTCTATTTCCAGGTGCAAAGAGAGCACAGGAATAAAGCTTCAGGAACCCACTGCCACGCCACACTTCAAATATTTCATTTTAATACGATCTACTTAGAGAAGAGAGGAAAGCATTGGTAGATCATTACGTCCAGAAATATTAAATGCTTTAAGATGAATGGAGATATAAATACATACTGTACTCCCTGATTTCTTCCATTCATCCAAAACTGCTATTATTCAAAAGCATTCGCCAAATTCTACTTCATGAAAGGAAACATCTAGTGCAAAGGACTATTACATATTCCCAACATACCCCACCCCAGACTTGATGTTAAGCAAGTGCGTTCCTCCCCGGATGTCCATATGAAGTCTAGCAAATAAGAGCATAACAATGACAGGAAGAAAACAAACCAAAAGCTAAAATTATCAGTGGAGCTGATTAGCATATGCATAAGAGACACTTGTGCAGATGTAGGAGGCTTTCTTTAGAAAGTGAGTCCTCAGAGCAGTGATCCTCACTCGTTTTTGGAGTTCTGACATCTTATCATCACTTATTTGCTTTTTGTGACCATCACCACCAACCTCCCCCCTGCAAGTTTATTTTTAAATAAGGAGGACTAATTTTATTTTCAAGCATTTGCTTTTATTTTTTACTCTCCTTGAGAAAAACCCTAGAGGACCATACCAGTGTTTAAGAATCCAGAGGCTTCTGTTCTTTGCCTTGTTTCTTTCCTAAGACAGAGATTTTTTTTTTTTTAAGATTTTATTTACTTATTTGACAGAGAGAAGCACAGCTAGAGAGGGAACACAAGCAGGGGGAGTGAGAGAGGGAGAAGCACGCTTCCCACTGAGCAGAGAGCCTGATGCGGGGCTCGATCCTCAAACTCCGGGATCAGGACCTGAGCCAAAAGCAGATGCTTAACCACAGAGCCACCCAGGCGCCCCCTAAGAGAGAGATTTCAAAATGCCCACTCTGTCTCAGCAAAGAGTGTAAACAAAAGGAAGAAAGCTGGAGGAGGAAATGTTACTCCAAGAAATCTTCGAAGTCTGGACAGGACATATTAAAATCAATGTAGAAGGGAAGAAGACAGCACTGGCATGCTTTTTTCCACATACAGTCGCATACCATTCCATTTAGGCAAATGCTAGAATACTGAAAATCAGGGATTTACCTCATTGCAAACTCCATTGTGCTAAGCCCTTTCCATAGACCTCAGGATTATCTCTGTGAACCTGAAAGAAAAGCAGCCATATTTAAACCTTTGGTTTGGCAAGTGATTTTAAGGTAAGCTTTAATTCTTCCTCTAAGACTTTTGGAAGCTCTCTGTATGAGCCAGAATGCAGGACATGAGGCCAAGGAATCCAATTCTTCTGAGAGAAAGCCAGTAATCTTAAGCAGGTTTCTTTGAATCCGAGTGGGAAGGAACTTGTTCTATGACATAGGAATAAGTCATCCATAAATACAACTCAAGACGACACACAACACTGCATTTCTTTCAGTGAATTTTAAATTCTCATTAATCTTCATGACCATTTTGCCAGATGTCTAGCCACCGGATACTAACTGCAGTTACCTCACAAAGATGCCGAGAGAAGAAATGTCAAGTCCTAGACCATGAGACTAGCAAAGCACCCGTTGCCCTGATGGTCTCTCTCCATGTTTTCTAGCAACTCTTTCCTTTCAGCAGCAGATAGACAGGTTCCAAAGGAGCCAGGCAAGGGGATGGTGTCCCTAAAGCTTCAGAAACAGGTGTCTAACCATTGCCAAAACAAGGGATCTGTGTGGTCCATTTTGGTGGGGAGAATCCTATGAGGGAGAAAAGACCCTTTGATTTGCCTATTTGTTGCCACAAACTGCCCACCCAATCTGGTCCAAATCACTGACTTTGTCATTCCAAATAAATTTAGATCAATTCTGGTTTTTATGTACAGAATTATTCATGTAACCAACACTTCTGCTTCTCTCCTGAGGTGGGGGGTGGGGGTAGAGGCATCCAAAACTTCAAGTCCTTTAAAAATAAAGTTGGCGTTTCAGTCATAGCAGAACTCAAAAACAGACAAGGCATTAGAATATTATTGCAAAGCAAAGGCTTAATTTCCATTCAAAGGAAATGTCATCACTGTGCGTCATATTTCCGGTCGAAGCCTGCATGGGTCTAGTCAGAATGATGCCGCCAAGACAAAGAGCAAGGAGAAGGGCGGGCCAAAAGACAGGGAAGGAAGCTCAAGCGAAATATGATGAAAAAGGGAATAACCTTACAGCTAAACAGTTTACTTTTCAAAGGCAGCACAAGGGCAAAATGCTTTGTGCAAAGAGAAAATTAGTTTCCAAAGTGTATGCATTCTACAAAGAGCCAAGCTAATTATTCAAAGCAGAGGCCCATGAATTCCCACAATTTAGTCATTCTATTCTGACACATTCAGGCCCAGTGAGCTGCTTCTTATCACTAAGACTTTGATAATTGGCTTAGACATATCAAATAAACTTTCTGGAGAATTCAGTCGTAAGCAGGTATGACATCCTAATAGGGGTTTTATTAGGCCTTTCTCTGTGCAGTAATGTATTAGCAATCACTGTGACATTTTCTGCTCTGGGGGGTTTTGGCCTTGCTCATTTTTTACACTTGCTAGAAAATAAATTTATTCACGGTAGAGATCTAATCCAATACACTACTCTGTTTACCCTGGTTTCCAAAGGAACAGGCCTCTCAGAATTAATGAAAAGTGACATATACATCATAGAAGAAAATGCACTATCTTCAGCCAGGCATAACTGAATAGCAAGAATCCCTTCTGATTCTACAAACTTGGGAATTCAGTCAGTCCAGGTTTAGTGTCCCTTTCCCTGATCACACTTTTACCTCCCATTTTATCCAAGAAAACAAAACAAAGCATATAACCAGTAGCAGGGGTAGATTAAATTTCTACTTTTTAGCAGCCATTGTAATTAAAAAAAAAAATTCCCTGAGAAAATGTCTATTGGATATTACCTGGGATGAGACAATTTGCTCCTTTGCATTTAATATTCCTTGATAACAAAAAGAAAGAAAAAAGAAAGAAAGAGAGAGAGAGAGAGAGAGAGAGAGAGAGAGAGAGAAAGAAAGAAAGAGAGAAAGAAAGAAAACTGTATATTCACATACCGAAGAAGGAAGAGAGGAAGAAAGAAAGAGAGAAAGAAAGAAAGAAAACTGTATATTCACATACCGAAAGTGAAGTTATTATCTGGGTAGAGATCAGTGTGAAATAAAAATGGGAGCCTACCTACCCGGAAGGGATGAGCAGGCAGAAGAACGGAAAGTAACATTTGGTTTCTTTCAGTGAAGAACATGATGAGATAATATTAAATACTTTTATCACATAACAAAGAAGCATCAGCAAGGCTCATCTACGTGAAATCTCTCTACTCTAATGCTAGATATTTTACCACCAACTTCCCACTTTCCGCATTAACTAGAACAAAGTTGATAAGGAAAAATGATACGGACACAGGAACTCTAAGTAGCTCAATTTAATCATTGGTCTTCTTTCTCCTCCTCATCTAAGCCCTTATTGGCCTGACATCAGAAACATTGGCAAGATCTAGGGACACCTGGGTGGCTCATTTCGTTAAGTGTCAGCTTTTGACTCAAGTCATGATCTCGGGGTCCTGGGATGGAGCCCCACATCGGGCTCCCTGTGTGGAGTCTGCTTCTCCTTCTCTCTCTGTCCCTCCCCCTTACTCATGTTCTCTCTCACTCTCTCTCAAATAAATAAAATCTTTAAAAAAAAAATAAAGAAACATTGTCAAGGTCTAGCACCTCCCTCAAAATACCTCCTCTACCTTTTGGATGAGGCCTGAAATTTCCTAGTTAAATCTTTAACATGATGCTTTTGTTCAGTGTGAAAATTCAAGTATTTCTGTGAAACACGATCTTGAAGTCTGGTCAGTTATTTGTGTCTTCATTCACACTATCCAGACTCCTCCCCATTCCAAAATCCTGACTCAGTAGGCCTAGAGGAAGCCCCAAGAAGTGGTTTTTTAAACAAACTTTCTAAATGATTCTGCAATACGCTAAAATTCGAGAACTACTTCCTTGGTATGGATGAGTTGTGGAGCTTTCATATGAATGGACTTTGAGGAAAGGCGGTGAACTGAAGTCAGCTGATGGCTTGCCACCCATCAGGAACTGCTCTAGGCAATAAATACATCATTTCATCTTTCCCCCTCTATGAAGAGGGTTTTATTATACCCATTTTACAGATAAGAAACCTAATTGCAAAAAAGAAATTAATAGCCAACCAATGGCTAGGCAGGCCTCTCAGAATTAATGCACATGAGAATCCATATCTTTAGTGACAGAAGCAACAGTTATAATCTTCATAGGCTTTCAGAGATGAAAAGGATGGTGATGATGTCATCTTACTGAGGATATATTCTTACCTAGACACTGTGTTAGGCATTTTCCATATATGGTCTTACTAAGTTCTTGCAACTACCCTTTGAGATAAATAATATGAATTTCATTTTATATATGAGGAAATGATCTTAAAGAAGCTCTCTGTAACTTGTCAAAGTATGCACTGCCATACAGTGTATATACTATGTGTAAGTGGAGCAGCTGAATTCTGAATCCAAAGCTTGTGTTCATTCCCACAGACACTACCATAGCCCTTACCTGAGAGGCGAAAGTGTTTTCTGTGGTAGTCAGAATAATCACCACCCCCAAGATGTCTACATACCTACTCTTCAGACCTGAGAATATGTTAGGTTTCATGGCAAAGGCCAACTAAAGTTGCAAGTGAAACAGGTTCCCAATCAGATGACCTTGAGACCCATTCAATAGGGTCGGTGGAATCACAGGGATCATTAGTGGAAGAAGGAAGCAGAAAAAAAGAGAACCAGAGAGAGAGGTCAGCATGGGAAGAATGCCGTCTGACGTTACTGGCTTTGAAGACAGTCATAAGCCAAGGAATGCAGCCCAGTGGATACCATGATGTCAGCCTACTGCGACTCGTTTTGTATTGCTGACTTCCAGAACCATGATATTAAATTTATGTTGTTTGAAGTTGCTAGGTTGTGTTGACTTGTTACAGTGGCCATAGGAAACCAATGCAGAATCCCTCCACATTAGAGAAAGAGTGCAGACCTGCTTCACAGTTATGCTAGGGTTGTGCCAGATTTAACTGGGTGACTGGTCAACATTCACAGCAGAACCCTTGGTCATTCCTCCCCTTCTCCTTTGCTTTAGAGAACCTCGGTTGAGGTTGGCTCTCAGGCAGCTGGGTGCTTCAGGAGAGGGGGCCACTCCCAAAGCTCAGAGAATGCCTCAGTTAATCTGAGCTAATTGTGTCACTTCTCTTTCTCTTATGAGGTAATGGTTTAGAAGAGGGAATTCAACACAATCCTGGCCAGAAAGTCTGAAAGGGGGTTGCTGAAAAAGTTATCCTTACTCTTTAAAAGGTCCATGAAGAAGAACTTTCTCTTATGAACTTTAGATACTCTTCTGTGTTTGAACTGGTTGTAAAAAACAGGCATGTATTAGCAGGCACGATAGACAACATAAGTTAACACACTGAGAGCAACTGAGTAAGAAAAAGAAAGATCTGGGTCTTTGATGATGTCACTGAGTCCCTGAATTAGCCAACTCTGGACATGCCTAATTCTAAACTTTTTTTAATCAGATAATAAGTGCCTTATTGTTTAAGTCATTTGAGTTTGGGTTCTCTATCACTTACAATGTAAAGCAACCCAAATGACATAATGGAAAGTAAATTAGTCACCAGTCTTTGTGTAAATTACTGTGTGTGGTTTGGTCCTTTTCTGTCTCAGCCAACAGTGACTCCAAGTTGTTCCCAATGGGTGGGAGCATTACAGGTGATCTTCTTAAAAGATCAGTGGTGGTAGGATTATTCAATTCCTGGACTAAAGATTCCTCCCTATGATTTCTTACCCTTAAGAAATCTGACCCTTAGATTCATTCAGTAATTGTGGAAGCACAACTTCGTTGCTGCCGATGACTATCAGAAGCAAGAAGGAGAGGGGCACCTGGGTGACTCAGTCATTGAGCGTCTGCCTTCAGCTCAGGTCATGATCCCGGGATCCTGGGATGGAGCCCCGCATCGGGTTCTCTGTTCAACAGGAAGCCTGCTTCTCCCTCTCCCACTCCCCCTGCTTGTGTTCCTTCTCTCACCATCTCTCTCTCTCTCTCTCTCTGTGTCAAATAAATAAATAAATAATCTTAAAAAAAAAAAAAAAGGAGGAGGAGGAGGAGATTTGGGTGCCATTAGATAACATTTAATCAAGGAACCAAGAATAGCCAACTCTTACCCACCTTTGTATTAGGTGTTGATGTTATATGTGCTCAAGCTCCAATGACAAAGAAAATGCAATGCCATACTCCTTTATTCACTGGGCTTGGGCCCCAACCCCCAAAATACAGCTCTTTGATAAACTCAGTAGAAACACCCTGGCTTGGATACAGAAGAAATCTTCAAAGTTGAATCTTACCTCCAGCCTTCCATTAGGGAAGAAAATGAGTTCAGTGTGCCCGGGTACACACAGGTGGGAGAAAAGAGCTGAATATTGGGAGTCTTGGGCTTCTACCAGCAGGGGGTAGCTTAACCATCTTGCCCTGATGCCACATAGGAGATAAAAGAAGAAGAGAGTCACACCTATGTGCTTGATCTAAAGAGGTCCACTGGCTTAATCTGTACACAAAATCTGAACAATAAGATCAGCAATTCCTCTTTCAGAGTGAAGTGGAATCTGGGAGACTCTAAGTAAAGTTCCTTCTCACAAAGCCTCAGTATCTAGTCTTTCACCATCTAAGGCTTTCCTTTTATAAGGTAGTCAATATTGTACTACTCTACTTAATGCCAGCTTCATTCATAACTGACTCTTTACTTTCCCCTGCGGCTTAAGCCTTCTCTTATGAGATATATATACATATATATGTGTGTGTGTGTGTGTTTTTTAAAGATGTTATTTATTCATTTGACAGAGAGAGAGATCACAAGTAGGCAGAGAGGCAGGCAGAGAGAGAGGAGGAAGCAGGCTCCCTGCTGAGCAGAGAGGCCGATGTGGGCCTCGATCCCAGGACCCTGAGATCATGACCCGAGCCAAAGGCAGAGGCTCAACCCTCTGAGCCACCCAGGTGCCCCTGTATTTTTTTTTTTTTTTTGAGAGAGAGAGAGAGCACAGGCACGTGAGCAGGGGTGTGGGGAGAGAGACAAGGAGAGAGAGAATCCCAAGCAGGCTCCACGCCCACCCCAGAGCGCAACACAGGGTTTGATTTCACAATCCTGAAACCGTGACCTGAGCTGGAATCAAGATTCGGATGTTTAACTGACTAAGCCCCCAGGTGCCCCGAATTATTATATTTATAAGCATTTATTTCCCATGGCTCTGCTAAAAAATGAAAAATCATAATCATAACCCAATCCAGACAACATGTGGAATAATAACGCAGTTTAAAACCTTACCAGAGTGCTACCTCATTATACACAGATGGTGTCTATGTGGTGGTTAGCATAGTCAGGGGATGAAACAGCTGGTCTTACTGATTTTTTGGCAAAAATTCACTTTAGGGGATTTGGTGGGAACTTTTTAGCCTCCACAGCAGAGTTCACAAGTGTGCAACTTGAGCTCTATCCTAATCCACAAAAGAGGCCAAGAAAATGCTGTGCTCCCATGGACATCCAATCTCCTCCCTCAGGTCTTATCAGCCATGCAGGCTCTTTTACCAATGTCCACAAAAGCTCATTTTCTCATTCCCACCTTTCATTACCGTCTTTTCACGGGTGAACAGCTAAAATGAACATTCACCACCTTGGCATGTAAATCCTTCCTCAGTCTTGTTCTAACTTACATTCTAGAGTTAGATCCTAATTCTGAAGACTCTGCTCCAGCAAAGTGATTTTTCTTAACATGGTCTATTATATCCCACAAACAGCTTCTGTGTTTTCACTTCCACACTCTTCCTCACTCTGTTCTTTGTAATGCCTAGCATATTAGCAATGGAGACATCCTTGCAGATGACTCACTCCAATAGGCTCATTCCCATCTGCAAAAACTTAGTTCCAGAATTACTGGAACCAGAGAACATAGTGTATCAGTTAGCCTTCGCTTTGTAACAAACCACCCAAAACTTAGCGAATAATGACTTGGTATTTTTTATGATTATGTGGGTTGGTAAGCAGTTCATCTGATGATTGTTGCCTAGATCCATAATTCAGCTGCAGAGTTAGCTGGACTAGAAGGTCTAAGAGGACCTTACACCCATGTGGAAGTTGGTATTGCTGTGGGCAAGGCTGTCTTGGTTTCCTCTAACAGCTCCTATTTCTGTAGGCTTTCTTATATGGTGCTCTCAGGTTAGTGGTCCATGAAGATGAAAGGTGGAAGCGACCAGGACTCTTGTGATCTAGACCAGCATCACCACTATCACTCCCATTACATTCCATTGGCCAAAGCAAGCAACAAAGTCAGCCCAGATTCAAGTGTGTGGAGAAACAGACTCCAACTCTGGATGAGAAGAGCAGCAAAGTCAAACTGCCAAATGGAATACAAACCATGGTGGGAGGAATTATGGCCATTTATCTCTCATATGAAACAAGGGAGGGACCAGTTGTCGGGTTGCATTGATAGGGAATTCTGAAATTCTGGGCAAGGACTCCTTAGGAAGTTTCTACCTGGGGTAGAATGGGATGAGTAGGATGAGATCCAGGGCCTAATATAGATAAGTATATCAAGAAGCAGCCAGATCATTACAAAACTGCCCTGCCATTGCTGAATATGGTTCTAGTGCACTTTGAAAGGGAACACAAGGTACACTATTATGTGAGAAGGGCAGGGAGTTAGCTGTGCAGACAGCTCCAGCCATGCTGGCGGTCTGAGTAAGAGCAGCCCCCATGCTCCCGAGTCTGGTCATCTGCTTGTTATGCCTCCAAACTCAACTGTCAGTATGCCAAGAGATGATTAGTACCCTGGAGCCCGGACCGTGCTAATCAAATCCATGAGTGGCTCTTGTGTCAAGAAAATTGTCCTAATTTGCGAAGATACAGAGCACACTAGAGGGTTTGGCGGCTTGAGTTCCTGCTGTAAAGCAACGTGAAGATCCAACTTATATTAAAAAAAATGACTGAGTAACAATAGGATTCCAGTCAGGGGAGCCATGGGGTGGAATGAAAAGATGATGGGTCACATCCCTAGCTCTAGGACCTTTGGCAATCTCTCTCTTTTAATGAAAAGTTCTCTATCTCCAATCCTCAGTTTCCCTTCTGTAAATTAAGTATACTTATATCTGGAAAAATTGCTGTAAAAATTGGAAAAGTTCCTAGGACATAGTAGTGTGCAATAAATAGTAATTAGTTAAAATAATTATAAAGTACTCAATATAATTCTAAGTCATTACTAAATATGTACTTTATTTCATACAATACCAAGATCTAATTGCTCGGTCAAGCTGTGAGAACATCTTGTCCCTTGGACTCTCATGGGACTTTGTTAACATGTTTAGAGAAATCCAGATCAATATCTAAAATTTTGCCTGAGCGTCACTATCTCTGTCAAACTTCCTTGGGAATCCCCTATGTTTCTATCTCCTCCTACTACATACCTGTTTGTAAACGACTTGGAAGCAGAGGTGGAAATGTACTAGAAGTGTAAATCAGTTTCATAATTTTCCATGACCTGGATAAAATGTATTCACCGAGGTGTAAGAAACAATTCAGCTAATCTCCCAAGGATAAAGATGTCACTAATGAGGTTTTATTGTATAAAGCTATAACTGCACTCTTAATAACAACCACATTGGAGGCAATTTGCCCATCTTAACACTAACACATTACAATTAAGAATTTAGATTAATTTCCCACCATGATTCCAGAGAAGGAGGACCGATGCTCTGTCAAATAAAACGGCAGTATAAAGCAGCGGTGAGGTGGGAAAAATACATAATTCTCTTTAAAATAAAAAAAATTGTCTAAAATAAAATTTCAAGGACAGTTACTTTATTTACCCCATATTTTTCTAAAATAATTAATTAGGTAATGTATCATCCCTTCTTTATCCTCTTTCAACAGTTCCCCTGACTGACTCATATTCTTGCTGAAATAGCAGACCACTCCAATCATTTCTATGATCACTTCAGCTACCCATCTTACCACTAGCTAATAGAAAATGTGGTCTTTTTCTGTTTGCCTTTATCTGCTCAGATACCTTCAACAAGGATAGGGCAAATACATCTGTCCATCTTTCTTTCAGTGACACTTCCCATAATTTTCAAAATATTCATCATAAATGAGCCTTGTTCTGAGACATACTAGAAATGCCCCTGATCGAGAGATTAACCAAGACCAGTGACACAGAATGAGGAAAAACTCACCAGCCAGAAAAACTCACCAGGTCAGAGAATCACAAATGAAGGGATTTTGTTCCCTTCAGACGCACATCCCTCACAGGAGGTCCCCAGCTTAGCCTGCTGAGACAGCATCAACAAAATACCACAATTGGGTGACCTAACGGGAAAATTATTTTCTCACAGTTCTGGAGGATGGAAGTCCAACATCAGGGTGCCAGCAGGGTCAGGTTCTGATGAGGGTTCTCTTCCTGGATTATAGATGGCAATCTTGCTGTGCCCTCACTTCTTGCTGGGTCTAATATGGCCAACAACTCTATCAGAGTAGGGCCCCACCTTTCTTACCTGATTTGAATTTAATTACCTCTTTAAAAACCCTGTCTCCAAATACAGTCAGATTTGGGGTGAAGGATCCAAGATGAGTTTGGAGGGAGAGGGAGAACACAATTCAGTCCATAGCAATGCTCAATAAATATTTAAGGAAGTAACTGACAAGCAATTCAATGTATGAGCAAAGGCATAAAAGCATGAAATAATGGAACAACATTTAATTCTGTTTAACTGGCATATAGGCTACTTAAGGGGAATAGTGAAAGAACTGGAAGACTGGGTTGAGACTAGATGAAGCACCTCGAGTATCATGATAAGCACTTTTACTCTACCCCATAGGTAATACAGGTTTTTGAGCAGATGAGCCAAGATTAATACTGCACTTCAGAAAAAGTATCATGGCAAAAGTTAAGAGAATGGCTTTGCAAGGTGGAGATCAGAGGAAAGAAGACAGATTAAATGTCACTGCAGTAGTCCAGGAGAGAATTACTTACAGTGATTGGTCTTTACAGAAAGTTGTATCTAAGATGGATATAGCAGATTTTTCTCTCCTTGGCAGATGAGGAAGATGAGACTCAACCTCTAAAAGGCTTGGTCTCCACATTAAGAGACTAAGTCATGATCACGTGGATCAGACTGCAGAACAGGGATGTCTAACTCCTAGTCTAATCTCTTCATATAAATATTTTCCAAGTCAAGAGTAAAATGGGTAATTTACATATGGTTTCCATGTCTCATGGAGGGCAATCTTTTCTCTTCTCCAATAAATCCAGAAGTCTGTAAAAGAATAAACCTACTTGGTTTTCTAAGGAAAAGGAAAGATGGAGCTAAATTTAAATTCTACATTGTCAGAAACCAGACGGGAAATGTTCCACAATGGTTAAGAATGTGGTCTCCAGCAGGCAGTTGGGTCCAAATCCAGGCTAAGCTTTGTGCTAGTGTGATTCCACAAGCTTCATTCTTCTTATCTGTGAGATGGGAGAGTTTTAGAACCATACAATGAGATAATCCATTTAAAGTGCTGGCTGCATAGCAAATATCCAATAAATAGAAGTCCTAGTATTAAATGTGTTCTTCTATATATTCTCAACTATATATCAAAAAGGAAAATATATTTTAATTGTTTAAGTAGCACAAATTTGCTGAGCAGAGTTCTTGCTGATCTCTAGAATCAAATGCATCTCATAATTGGAAGAATAAGTCACCTGCTGCCAAAGAGAGGGAAAGAGGCTTACCTTAATGAAAAAGGAAAATGTTACTCTGTGCATTCTGGTCTAATTTCAAATATAGAGTCAGAGAGGGAAAGAAAATCTTGCCTATCAAAAAAAAAAAAAAGAAAGAAAGAAAAGATCATATGCTATATCTACTAGAAGGTCAAGCTTGTAGATTCAGTTTTTCAATAGTATATGTTTATGCTAATTCATAAAGGTACATTCTGTTGATTACAAATGAAATTATTTTGCTTGGCAGTCAAGTGCAGGAAGACAAATATCAACTCTCAGTAGCTATACTTCCAGCTGTTTCGCAAACAGAGATAAAAGATAATCCCTGACTAAATAGCATCACTTTCGAGATAAAAATCAACTTTCAAGTGCACTGTATCGAATAGGGGAAGCCAGGTTTACTCTAAAAGTTTCCAATAATTGGAGCTGAATAATATTTATTAGAAGAACTTGTGTACAGTGTTGAAATTGACAAGAGTGGTACTTTCTGGCACAGCGTGATGCTAATATCTGTAATTAAGGAAAAGCCTAAAGAGCATCTGCAAAGTGAGTGCTTCATTTGACAAATCTCTCTGCAAGTAAATTTACTGCACTTCATTATTTGTTTCCAACCAAAGGCACATTAAAAAACGTAAAGGTCATGTGGCATCACGTCCCTTCATAAAGCCATCATTTCTGGAGTTTCGATACCGTCACCATCACTTTCCCCATCCCCCCCAACAGCCTCACTTCCTGCATCAATTCTATTTCCACCTCACCATCTGCACCCTACAACCTCCACTACTACTCCAGCCCCTGCAAACGCCAGCAGCTCTACCGCCAATGAGTTCAGCCACTAACGAGACCAACTCCACCACCACCACCATCATCCCTAGACCCATCTCCATCCACGTTTCCCTCGCCACCATTACCAGCCCTCACACATCAACCAGCACACCATGCGCACCATCCCCTCAGTGTTACCTGCTCTAGCACTCCATCTCTCCATACGTCTGCCACCACCACCACTGTCACCACCATAGTTCTTTGCTGACCTCCAGTTGTATGATATGCTACAGACATTTGTGATTTCCCTTTTCTGCAAGCCAAATTGTCTAACTGCGACAAGTAGAAATATTGCAATCTAGTCATTACACAGTTAATTAACTTGCATGTCTATGGTGAGCCCAAACTCAATTTCTGCAGGACTGCTAACAATTTAGGGTAGAGAATAATGTGCAAATAAGCAGGACATTTTTAATTTTTATTTATCTAGCCACTTTACTACTGTCTTTTGATATTGTGGATTTTTTTTTAATGCAGCTGCCATTTTTTGAAATTCACCCACCCCTCACCATCATTCTACAATATATTCCTGAGGATGAGGTTCAGTAAGAGTATATGGCTCAAGTCTAGCACAAAACTAGTTTACACACTTGGTAATGCTTTTAATAAAAGCAGAAAGTTTAATTCTTCAGTCAAAAGCGTCACATCAAAATTACAATGTCAAAAATCTCTGGGATGAAAAAGCTTACACTGAAATGCTCACTTTGAAAAACCTTTATTCACATGAAGACAATTGACAATGTATCACAGCTAATACCAATAATCTATTTTCCTGCAAAATATGCTATCCAAGGGGCACCTGGGTGCCTCAGTTGGTTAAGTGTCTGCCTTCGGCTCAGGTCATGATCCCGGAGACCTGGGAGGGATCGAGCCCCGCATCGGGCTCCCTGCTCGGCGGGAAGCCTGCTTCTCCCTCTCTCACTCCCCCTGCTTGTGTTCCCTCTCTAGCTGTGTTTCTCTGTCAAATAAATAAATAAAAATCCTTAAAAAAATATGCTATCCAAATATTTTTTTCTGATGACAAAGAACACAAAATCACATGTAAAATATTTTCATGTCACTTAGAATTCCCCCCTCCAGTTTGTCCATGTGGAAAGGCTTGATCTGACTAATATTTCTCAGATCAATCACCACACTCATGCATTATAGCCAAAAATACTCTAACTTACAGAATCAATAACAACTTAACGTGTTGCATTGTAAAAAAGTATTATTTGGTTTAAGAAAATGGAGAGAAAAATTCTGGTCAATCTAAAGAACAATTATACTGCTATTCTTCATTAAATTTCCCTATTCCCAGTCTATTCCCTACCTCTTTTTATTCTGTATCTCAGGAAGTTTAAACTTGTTGATTGCATCAGCTGGGCTTTCTAGCCAACTGGGTTCTAATTGGATACAGCCAATGGGAGGCAGTGGAAAGGGAAGCTGAGTTCTCTCTCCCTATTCCTTGACAGTTTCAGTCTATTTCTGTGTCTTTCCGCTATCACAGCTAAAGCCAGGCAGCCTCTCCTCATGGCTCTAGTGGTTACCCGACTAACAGCAACACTATTTCCTTCCTTTGTCCTTTAGGTGCTTCTATTGGCAACAATTTGCTCTGCTAAACCTGAAAGTAACCACTCCATTAGGGTTCCTTCATTTGAGCCATCTAGGGTGAATTCTATCTCCTGATAGCAAGCTGATTAAAACAGCAATGAGGGGAGAGAGGTATGATCCTTAGGCTCCTCTTATAATCACCTTGAGAAGAGGTCATCACCAAAATCTAGTATGTAGATAAAACAGCTCAGTAGTCTGCTTAAAATTAGCATTAAGGAAAATAGTCAGGCAAGATTTTTTTTCCCAGACAGATCTTTCTCTCCACTTTCAGCTCCACCCTCTGGCCCTGAACTTACAGAAAACAGATAAACAGAAACATTACATTCTAATGTACTCACCTCAAGCCAGGAGGATAGGAGGCCAAAATTCTGCGTAGGGTTCTTTCTAGGCAGAGAATAGTATATAATTAGAATATCCTTAATATATTCCCAAACCTCAGAGCATCTGAGTGGCTTAACCAATCACCCATCTGACTCTTCATTTCAGCTTAAGTTATGATCTCAGGGTCATGGGATGGGAGCTCCCCATTGGCTCTGGGCTCAGCGGGGAATCTGCTTGAGACTTTCTCCCTCTCCCTCTGCACACCCCCTCCCCACTATGCATACACACACTCTCTCTCTCTAAAATAAATAAATAAATAAATAAATAAATAAATAAATAAATAAATAAATAAATAAAAGAGGGGCGCCTGGGTGGCTCAGTTGGTTGAGCGACTGCTTTCAGCTCAGGTCATAATCCTGGAAACCCGGGAGGGATCGAGCCCCGCATCAGGCTCCCTGCTCTGCGGGAAGCCTGCTTCTCCCTCTCTCACTCCCCCTGCTTGTGTTCCCTCTCTGGCTGTGTTTCTCTCTGTTAAATAAATAAAATCTTAAATTAAAAAAAAAAAAAAAGATATTCCCGGGGCGCCTGGGTGGTTCAGTTGGTTAAGCGACTGCCTTCGGCTCAGGTCATGATCCCGGAGACCCGGGACCAAGCCCCACATTGGGCTCCCTGCTCTGCGGGAAGCCTGCTTCTCCCTCTCTCACTCCCCCTGCTTGTGTTCCCTCTCTGGCTGTGTTTTTCTCTGTCAAATAAATACAAATCTTTAATAGAA
>PITA01016953.1:0-44851 GCA_004023965.1 Spilogale gracilis | reverse complement strand
GGGGCGCCTGGGTGGCTCAGTTGGTTAAGCGACTGCCTTCGGCTCAGGTCATGATCCTGGAGACCCAGGATCGAGTCCCACATCGGGCTCCCTGCTCGGCGGGAAGCCTGCTTCTCCCTCTCTCACTCCCCCTGCTTGTGTTCCCTCTCTGGCTGTGTTTCTCTCTGTCAAATAAATAAAATCTTAAAAAAAAAAAAAAAAAAAAAGAAGGTGTTCTTGAGTTAGGGCGCCTCACTCCACACCTCTTGCACGACTTTATCCAGTTTCATGGTTTTACATATGAAGAAAACTCCCAAATACATGATTCCAGTCTGGAAGTCTCCCTGAGATCCAGACTGATAACCAATTGCCTATTTGGTATCTCCATTTGGATGTCCACGAGGCATTGCAAACTTAAATGAGCTCAAACTGGAACTCTTGATCTGCCCTAGCCCCCCAACCCTACAGCCACCTTCGTCATCTCAGTAAATACTATTCTGGTTCTTCAGTTGTCCATCCTTCAGCAAATCCGGTAGTCGCTTAAATACGTCTCGAATGAACCCACCTCTCCATTCCTACTGCCCCTACTTAGCCCAAACTACTATGGTCTCACCTGGCCTAATGCCCTTTTAACCCAAATTTCTTCTTGGTCTTGTCTTCCTTCGTCTGTTCTTAATTCGGCTGCCCAAGTGTCAAGTTTTAAAGTATGTAGTTAAGACAATCAGTACCAAATACCCGGTACTCCCACTTAATAGCACCAGTGAGTTATCTCAAAAATCAAACTCATGGGCGCCTAGGGGCTCAGTTGATTAAGCTACCGCCGCCTTTGGCTCAGGTCATGATCCCGGAGTTCTGGGATCGAGTCCCACATCAGGGCTCCCAGCTCCATGGGGAGTCTACTTCTCCCTCTGACCTTCTCCCCTCTGGTGCTCTCTCTCACTCTAATAAATCTTTCAAAAAAAATTAAACCCATGATTAACTTGATTTCCCCTGGCTCATGGAAGAGTCTAAAAGGAACCATAGCGAAGAAAGCCATTCATAATCCAGTCCCTGTTACATCTCTAAATTCACCTCATCTCTCTCCTTATGTTGGTATTTCCAGCTACACCTTTCTTTCAGCTTCTCAGACAGGCCAAGCCCTTCCATCATTGAGCCATCACTCATGTTGTCTCCTTTGCCTTGGGTGCTCTTCCTTCAGTGGGCTCATTCTCAGCCTGTCTCAACTCTAATGTCACCTCAGAGAAGCCTCCCTGTTATTCTATTTTCTCTGAAGCAGGAATTAAGTCTGTACTTAACTTGCCTGCTCCGTTTCCTACACTAAAAAGTAAGCTCCATGAGGAACTTCGCCTTATTCTACACCATTATCTTCAGCACATAGTAGGTGCCCAATAAATATTTGTGGCTTACATACTGAATGAAGAATCCCTTGAACTAGGAATGTAATCCCACTTCATAGGTGAGTACACTGGGATAGAATGATATAACTTATTTAAGAGCATAAGCTATTGAGTAGCAAAGACAAGACTTGAACACAAGCTACTCAATAGGCTACTTTCTGCCCTATGCTTTATGAGGTCTATCTCATGCTCAGAGTGAGAGAGCTAAATAGCAGAGGCAGTCAGGACTATAGAATAGCCCTAAAGTAGTCCTGCAGGGGACTTAGGTGGAGGAGGAGTGGGGTGGAGATCATGAATCACATGCACAGAGAGACCACCATGTCCTGAGACTGCACAGGTTTCCTCCCCACTTGAGTGATTTGACAGAATGACTCTGCCATTCACTAGCTACACAATCAGAAAATTTTGCCAGCCCCTACATGTTATATGTGTAATGCTATCACCTACCTACTGTAGTGTGTCAGAATTAATACGTAAAATATGTAAAAGACTTGAGTGATCAACAACTGTCTCTATTATCCTTAACCTGAAAATTGTCTTATAATTGCACCTTGCCTTATATTTGAAGATTAGTATCTCATGTCACCACATATCTATTTTCTGGCAAACAGGGTTGAATAAATACATTTTTTTTTTTAAACGTCAGGTTTACTTATTTATTTATTTGACAAAGAAAAACACAGTGAGAGAGGGAACACAAGCAGGGGGAGTGAGAGAGGGAGAAGCAGGAACCCTGCCAGGCAGGGAGCCCAATGCCAGGCTCGACACTGGGACTCCGGGATCATGACCTGAGCCGAAGGTAGATGCTTAACGATGGAACCACCCAGGTGCCCCTAAATACTTTCAAATAAATATAAAAATATCTTTATCAAACACCTGGGTGGCTCAGTTGATTAAGCATCTGTCTTCAGCTCAGGTCATGATCCCAGAGTCCTGGGGTTGAGCCCAATGTTAGGCTCCCTGCTCAGTGGGTAGTCTTTCTCTACACAATCCCTGTCCCTCACTTGTGTGCTCACTCACTCTCTCAAAATCTTTTAAAAAAAACAAAAAACAACAAAAAACAAACTTTTACCTGAACACTTTGGTTCAAAGATTGTTAAACACAAAGCAGAATTATCTGTATTATTCATTTTTTCAACAGGTAGTCTAGTGCCTATTACATGTAGTCACCGTTCAAAGCACTGGGGAAAAAAACCCCACAAAATCCCTAACTTCACTGAGTTTCCATTCTAATGAAAGAAAATGAGAGTTACCAGCGTTCATGGGGGGCGGGGGGGACGACCAACCGGCAGTATCTTAAGCAATGATTTAGAATTCAAATTTGTCGATATAACACAGAAGACTACAATTTTAAAGATGACCTAGCCAATCTTCATTTTCTTGCTCAGATTTGTAGGTTGTGGCTTTATAATTACCCCAATAATTATATCTGATAGCAGATCTGATACTCTGTATTAAAGATTCATAGGACAAATTATGTTTCAAGATAAAACTGTATGGATACTACTGGAATAAATACAATGTGATTTATTTATAAATGAGAACAAATTAACAATGAGTACTATTCCAAGTTAAAAAGGTGACACTAATTGTACTGAATACACAACCTTTTGTTTTTCTTCAAATTTGGAGTTTTTTAATTATACAAAGATGAGAAGTCAAGGTTTGCAACCTAAAAATATTTACTTATTAAAACTATATTAATACTTTCATAAACTATACAAAAAAGATAATGAGACAAACATGTACATTTATAGAAAAACTGTGTTTCAGTCATGCCAGATCCCTGAGTAGAGAATTCCCAGCACAACCTCATTCATCTGTGAAAACACAGAGCAATCCTTGTTTAGGCATACACATTCAATTCCTTGTCCAGCATGGTCAGTGCTCTACTTCTTGATGATTTCCCTCTGTTATGAATGTGCATGTCCAGCTGTCTGCTTCTTAGAGCAGACATTTACCTAAAAGAAAATGTTATAACATTCAGTTACTAGTTAATTTGGATCTGCACCAAAAAAATCCATCATTTTTTTAACCCAACAATCATTTTTTGTCATTTTTCAAGAGAAACTTTGATAATAAAATTCAATAAATTTTTCAAGGGGTAAGATATATTTTTCCAAATAAGATGTCTGAATAATAACAAAATATTGAATAAGTTCTGGTTTCCTAAAGAAAACTTCCCTAAGAAGATACTTTCAAAATGAAATCTATGCACAGTAATTTCAGATTTTAAATTACCTTCCTCATCCACCAGCCATTGGAGGAGGACTAGGACCACGTAGATGATTAATTCGACCCATTCTTCTGGGAGGGTTGCCTGGTGGCCTAATAAAAGAAAAATTTAATTTCTACTGTTTAGTAGACATTAAGTAGTTCCTTTCAAACACTCAAATAGATCCTTTTCTTTTTCTTTCTTTCTTTTTTTTTTTAAAGATTTTATTTATTTGATAGAGAGAAACCTGCCA
Source organism: Spilogale gracilis (assembly GCA_004023965.1). Taxonomy (NCBI): domain Eukaryota; kingdom Metazoa; phylum Chordata; class Mammalia; order Carnivora; family Mephitidae; genus Spilogale; species Spilogale gracilis. The sequence continues at coordinate 41,007 of PITA01016953.1, read as the reverse complement.
GAGAGGGAACACAAGCAGCGGGAGTGAGAGGGAGAAGCAGGCCTCTGGCCGAGCAGGTAGCCGGATGCGGGGCTCAATCCTGGGTCTCCAGGACCATGACCTGAGCTGAAGGCAAAGGCTTAACCACTGAGCCACCCAGGTGCCCCATCAAATAGACCCTTTCTTTATTTAAAATAGGAACTGCCAATTAGGTCAGGAGTTGAGAAAATTCAAATGCAGGGACTGACACTTAATGCATATGAGAAAAGTGAGTCAAGCAAGGAATTGTGATGACCTGAACAATACTTTCTGTAAATAAATGCCCAACTGAAACCCAGTTCCCTGGAAATGCAAGCCCAACCCCATGCTGATTCATCTTCTCTGGTTTTCTTTAGCAGTGGAAATTCAGATTCTAAAGTGAAATCTCTAGATTTAATGGTAGTCATCAGCTTTCATCCTCTAGTTTGGACTTTTCCCATAGGATATTTGATATACCTTTTAGCTTTGTCAAAGTGACTCTATCAAATCAGAGGCAACTTGACTTAATTTACAGTAATGCATTAATTTTATGAAATAGAATTTAAACCTTTTATTTCCATGAGCCTATGTCTATCCATCTATAATGTGTAACTTAATTAAAATTACAGAGTGGTAAAAATATCTATTATTAATTTAAAAAGCTCTACCCTCTTCCATCATCATATCTGGAATCAGAGGAGTTTCCATAGCCTCTTCTCTTTTTCACATCTTGCTGAAGCAGAGTCTTGAAACTGAAACAGGGGCAGAAAACAAAAATACCACTTTCAACATTATAAAATATATCTCCATGGTTTCAGTTATGTCTGTGAACAGATGACTGAACCACTTAGTTCCAACCCCAGATTTCTCAAAGCCAGCTGGACAACACCATGTAGCACATGTCTACACAGGTGCTATGTTCTGGGCCAAAGCCACACTCCTTGTCTTTCTTACATGCTAATAACTCTCCTTGACAGAGTCTACGAGTGACTCAGAAACCAGAGCCATCCCTAGCTTCCTTCCTCCACTTTACATCAGCTGTCAGTCCTCAGTGTCTGTTTTTATAGCACTGCACCTTCATTTCCCCCACATTTCCCCTGCCAACAGCCTATCTAACATTACCTTGCTTAGGGAAGAGCCTAGTGTGGTGTGCCAGAGGCACAGTGCTTCTGGGAATCCATCTGTATGGAATTTTCTTTACTTGTAGAGGGAGAAGAATTTAAGTTAAAACAGTATATATATATATATATATTTTTTTTTTTTCCCTTAGATTTTATTTATTTGACACAGAGAAACACAGCCAGAGAGGGAACACAAGCAGGGGGAGTGAGAGAGGGAGAAGCAGGCTTCCCGCCGAGCAGGGAGCCCGAAGTGGGACTCGATCCCGGGTCTCCGGGATCATGACCTGAGCTGAAGGCAGTTGCTTAACCAACTGAGCCACCCAGGCGCCCCTTAAAACAGTATTTTTTTAAAAAACAATGGAGTAGGTGAAATGTGTGAGACCTGAAGGAAGTTTTGTACTAGGTAACTTAATGCCCCTCTGTCCCATTTTATTTTTCTATGGAAAAATCTCTTCCATTTCCATCCCCCATTCTACTTATGTTACACGTACCCATCAGATTAATCTTTTATTTTTTTTAAATTTTTAAATTTTTTAAAGATTTTATTTATTTATTTGACAGAGAGAAACACAGTGAGAGAGGGAACACAAGCAGGGGGAGTGAGAGACGGAGAAGCAGGCTTCCCGCCGAGCAGGGAGCCCGATGTGGGGCTTGATCCCGGGTCTCCGGGTTCATGACCTGAGCCGAAGGCAGTAGCCCAACCAACTGAGCCACCCAGGCGCCCCAGATTAATCTTTTTAAATCACAGCGACAATTCAATTGAGTATAAAGATCTGAAGTCTGCTATTCAAACTTCTCTGCCATCTTTCCTGTGTTTCCTCCAGTTCCTCTGCTGTCCACTTCCCACAATCATGCCCAGCCCAACACCCACTGTAATATGAATTAAAGTCGATGAAGGAAGAGGCAATCTCCCACATCTCTGCAACCATGCATTCCCACTCTGTCATGTGACATTCAAATATATATATAGTCAAACTTAGCATGAATAAGACTTGATAATTGAACAATGTTGTTCACAAAACAAACAGCATGGGAAAGACCAAAAAATACACTTAACTAGGAATTGCTTGAAATTATGGTAAAGTTTAAATTTTTGTCTCCTGGGTCAATTCTTACAATTTAGAAAACAATTTTACTACTTGGGATATTCTGCATCAAGATCTGATTTCCCTTGTTGGTTTATTGTATAATATGGAGTAAAAGCTGCTCGTACACATTAAAGTGGAAACAGCAGCGAGAAAGTGAGGCACTGTCATTTGGCATTATAACGGGGAGGCCTGGCTTCATAGATGCAGAATGAAATGGTTACCACGAAAGCTAAGCCACAGTCAAGCTACTTAACTATCAACATTCATACTTGTCAGATGTTTGGGGCAGCTTTACCACCACAAAAGTCTCCATTTCCCTTAGCAAAGCTAATAATTAAAATATATATATATATAATTAAAAACTGTTTTGGAAAAGTTCAGCTTGTTTAAGAACCTCAACATAATGTACCTAATGTACTTCTGTTAACTTAAATATCACGGATATTAAGAGCACTGTTCACACTTACAACAAAACCACGAACTCAGCTATTCCCCAGAAGAAATCTGTTATCAAAGATAATCTCCATGGGGACTGACTCCGGCTGTCCAACACTTGCCCTAGAGACAAGAAAAAAGAAACTTCAGTTAGTACTACAAATCCCTGACACAAGATGTATTAAATTAGTTGCTTGGGGAACAGTAAGACTCAGTTTTTAACTTGTTCACTGTTCCAGATGGCCAACACAAGAAAAGGTTTGTGACGTGTGCATCCTTCTAAAGAAGGGTTCAGGGAAGTAAAGCCCTCTGATCTAGGGGTCATTCTTTTAACATGTCAAATGTTTTCCTATTTTCCTAATTTTGGTTAGTAATAATTCAAGTATGCTTTTTCTTTTTTTAAATTATGGTAAAATATAAATAAAAAATTCCCATTTTAACCATTATTAATTATACGGTTCTATGGCATTGGGTACATTCACATTGTTGTACAACCAGCACAATCATCCATCTTCAGAACTTCTTTTTATCTTCCAAATGAAACTCTGTACTCATTCAACACTAACTCCCCTATTTCCTAACTTCCCCTACTTCCTGGCAATCACCCTTTTGCTTTCTGTCTCTGTGAATTTGACAGCTCTAGGAACTTCATATGAAGAATCATGCAGTATTTTTACTTTGATGGCAGGCTTATGTCTTCATGTGTCACCCATGTCACCCATGTCCACTGGAGATGGTCAACCTTCCTTTTTTTTTCTTAAGGCTAACTACTATTCCATCACGTGTATATGATTTTGTTTACACATACATTTTGTTTATGCATACATCTGTTGATAGATACTTGGGTTGCTTCCACCCATTGGCTATTGTGACAATGCTGCTATGAATGCCAGTGCATGAATCTGTTTATTCAAGTATTTTGAGGAAACAAATGAAATGAGTGAATATAAAAGAATTTTCACACCACTTGAACATAAAATTGTGAAATATTTCACAATGTAAAATATGACAATATTTTTCACCTGCAAAGTCTCTTTCCTGTATAAAAAAAGTTATTTATACACACTCTTAAAATCTTTAGTTACATTAACATTTCCATAAATTGAAGAGTTTGGGTGTTCTAAGTCCTGAAGAAAACTTGCCTTGTTCATTAAAATAACGACTATTTTTCTGTAACTCCATTGTAATGGGATGCCACTGATTCCAATTATGGATTCCAGTTTTGTTTTGTTTTTTTTTAAAGATTTATTTATTTACTTGAGAGAGGGAAAGAGAGAACACGCACTCACTAGTGGGGTAAACGGCAGAGGGAGAGAGAAACAAGAGGACTCCCAACAGAGCATGGAGCCTGACATGCTAAATCCCAGGACCCTGAGATTATGACCTGAGACAAAATCAAGAGTCAGATGCCTAACCGACTGAGCCACCCAGGTGCCCCTATCGACTCCAGTTTTATCTTTTTTTTTCTTTAAGAAAAATTTTTTTAAAGATTTTATTTACTTATCTGACAGAGAGATCAGTAGTAGGCAGAGAGGCAGGCAGAGAGAGAGAGTCCCACATCGGGCTCTCTGCTCAGCAGGGAGCCTGCTTCCCCCTCTTTCTCTCTGCCTATTTGTGATCTGTCAAATAAATAAATAAAATCTTTAAAAAAAAAAAAAAACTTTTAAAGAATCCTTTGCATGCACTTGCATTGTTCCATCTTGCTTTAGCACTTTTCCCTCCTAGTTTCTGAAAGCAGAAAACTTCCCTCCCAATATCCGCAGAGGAAAATAAGTTACTTGGATGTAACCAGCACTTCTCAAGAATAAAAGTGAGATAAAAGGCCTTAAGAGGACCTTTATGTTATTTATGTGGATCCACTATTGAGTAAGGGACAGGTGAGGTTAGGTCAGGAGTGATAGGTAGGGGGCTATGGGATCAGGCTTACAAAAACCACAAAAAATGTGGAGGTGTAATAAGGAAACCAGAGACAAGGGAAGAAACCTGACCACCCTGCCCAAGGTGTCAGAGGTGGTGTATTGTTCTAACAGCTACTGGTGACCAACAAAGAATTACGTGACCCTAAAAAGAAAGTAAGCCATTGAAGGTGTTATTACTAGTCCTTACTCTATGGTGCTATCCACAGAGATGTTAAAAGGATTTAAGTTCCCTGGTTACCTTTCTATAAAAGACCAACCCTAAAGGCCGTCAGTGGCAACCCTGTTGGGACCCCTCTCACTCCTGAAAGCTTTCTGTATCCTCACTTAATAAAACTATCACTTTATTCACTCTCCTTTGCAAGATTCGTTTCTCGACTGGGTGAGACCAGAACCTCACTCTCCCACTTCACTATGACAATGCGTGCACAGGAAGACATACTACAAAGAATTACTCAATGATGCATTAATAAAAGCTGCCAGTCTTACCCATAAAGGATATAACACAAAGTCTGCAAGTGCCCCAAATAAGATGAAACTTGGATGCTTTTGTGTAGTGTCCATCAGCCCACTTGTTTCAAAGATTTTTAATTGGGTGAGGAGGAGGGAAGACATTTTGAAGAGAAATGCAAAGTGCACTCAGCCAGAAGACTTCTCACTCACCACCTTAATCCTCTCTGAAGACAAACATGATTCAAACAGAACAAGGACTTCGCTCCAGGGATCCTACTTACTAAGATTGCACCAAGTCATTGATTCCACCTGAGTCAAACAGGTGGGCAGACGATTTTGGCATTGGTCTGACCCAGTCTTACTGTGTCCTTCCTTTCCAGACACTTTTTATTATTAAGATTTATTCATTTGTTTTGGAGAAAGAGCAAGCGAGCAAGCGCAGGGTGTAAGGGCAAAGGGAGCGAGAATTCCAAGCCGACTCCTCTCTGAGCGCGGAGCCCCAGGCAGGGCAGATCCACCTCCGACCCCACCCCCCCAGAACATGACCTGAGCCAAACCAAGTGTCCGATGATGCTCAACCGACTGACTGAGCCACCCAGGCGACGCCAAACACTTTCCTTGCGGAGTCACTGAATGAAGTCACTCTCAGATTCTCTAGTCCGGGAATAGTTACCGTGTTCCTACAGGGGGCGGTGCTTCCTCTGGTGCCCCCAGGAACTAGGGCAAAAAAAGCTATGCGTAGGACTAGAGAAATATCTACTCCGCGGGCGAGGGAGGGGGAAGGCAAGCCTAGCCCGTTTATTTAATCCTCTCTATGTATTATGGAAAAAGACCGTCTAGTGGATGACCGCAAGGGCGTTGACAACAGTCACCTCTGCTCGAAACCCGACCGAGCCATTAACTACCTTAATGATGGTAGGCAAGCTGCGCTTCAGAATCTCCCCCCGTAAAACGGGATAACAAAACCACCACCTGAACACCGCTGCAGTACGGACCGAAGGGGTTGATAGCGAAAAAGTTAGAACAGCGCCCAGACACAGGAGCTACGCAGACAGACGGTGTTAACCCTGTCGTCATTACCAGCTAAGGACGCGGGAACCCGAGACCAAAGACCACGTTAGCGACACCCCCAGTCAGAGAGTGGGAGAGGACGCCGGGCAGCCGGCACCATCGACACTACTGCGACCTCGGCCCCCGCCTGCAGGCTCAGGGACGCTCGGCTGACGCGGCGCAGGGCCGAGCGACCTCGGGAACGCCGCGCCGCGCTGGGGGGGGGCGAAAATGGAAGAAACCCGGATCCGGCCTCCCCGGCCAGCGGCCGACCCCGAAAACCCTGCAACTCACCATTCGAGATGTAAACCATCTTTGCCCCTTGCTGCCGGCTTCCGGAGCGACTGAGGGGCTCGGCCCCGCTCGGCCTCGGTATCTCCCTCTGCGCCCCGCCCTTGAACGTCACAGCCCACGGTTGACCAACCGGCGTCGGAGGAAGGAGGTGGACAGAACCTATTGGCTGCTGCGAGGGACACGTATTAGACTGCCGTTTTTTGCGTCGTCACGCCGGCGACTTCCGGTAGAGCGAGGGCTGCCGGGCAGGTGACCGGAACTGATGTTTGAGATTTAACCCGTAATCCCGCGCTTTCCTGTTGAAAAGCTTAGAGTTGAGCTTGAAGAGCTCGTCTTTACCGAGCGGTGAGGAGAAAGTATTTTCTTTCTTTTTTTAAATTTTATTTATTTATTTGACAGAGAGAGAGATCACAAGTAGGCAGAGAGGAAGGCAGAGAAAGAGGGGGAAGCAGGCTCCCGGCTGAGCAGAGAGCCTGATGTGGGACCCGATCCCAGTACCCTAAGATCATGACCTGAGCCGAAGGTAGAGACTTAACCCACTGAGCTACCCAGGCGCCCAGAAATTGTTTTTTAGTTGCTTGATGGACCCAGGGTTAGGAAGGCGAAGTTCTACATGTACAGTGGCTTGAAGAAGTGCTGGCAGGAGGAAGTTCCTGAGAATATTCCAGAAGTGTTGATATTTAAGGGTGTGGAGGCGGTGACCAACCCCTATGGAGTGTGAGTGTCCTGTTTTGGGAATACACAGGCACCTGCTAGATGTGTTCATTATTTGTAAACCAGTGTTTCTGCTCTTTGTTCGCCAGAAGCGAAGGGAATTATTAACTCTTGTGAGGCAACCGTTAAAAATAAATGTCGCGTGAAACCATTCTGTTCTTTCTTACTGATGGCCACGTGGCAATCCCATTCTTGTCTCAAGGCCTTTGTACTTGGCCAGCCTACCCAAAGTCCTAATGGCTGTGACCCCCCCTTTCCCCACCCCCAGGTCCCGAGTACTCTAGCAGATAATTATATTTTGCCCTTAATAGTGTTAATTGAGGGGCACCTGGGTCGCTCAGTTGGGTAAGCAACTGCCTTAGGCTCAGGTCGTGTTCCTAGCCTTGCATCAGGCTCCCTGCTCTGCGGGGCTGGGGGGGGGGGGCAGCGGCTTCTCCCTCTCTCACTCCCCCTGCTTGTGTTCCCTCTCTAGCTGTATTTCTCTCTGCCAAATAAATAAATAAAATATTTTTAAAAAATAGTGTTGATTGAGGTTTTAATTGTGCTCTTGAACCAACAGTTAATATTAACTTTTTGTGGAGCAGTTTCTCTCCCCCCCCCCCATTGTATGATAGGACAAGACAACATTCTTCTTTTGAGCTTTTTGCAGCACAATCATAGAGGATCATTTTGCAAAAATACTGGAAAGGGTCATTAATTGTACCAAGGATCTTTTTTAACCTGGACCATGTCCCCGTCATCTTTTATCTGCTGTACTCTTCTTGCCTCCTAACTGAAATACCATCTTCCACCTTTGGCAGCTTTAACCATTTTTTCACACTGCAGCAAGAGTGATTTTTTTTTTTTAATAAAACCATATCATTCCCTTGTACCTTTGAGACACTAAAATTTAGTGATTTCCTATTGCACTTAAAATGAAATCCAGTTCCTTTTCATGGTCTACAGGCTCATCACAGCCTGTCCACTTGGCTGCACCTTTCACTGTACCTTCTGCCACAATCCCAACCCATACTATGTTCTACCAACATTGTTCTTTTAGTTTCTGGAGCACCCCCAAGGTCTTTCATGCCTCCAAGCCTCTGCCCGTGCTTTTCCCTCCACCTGGAGTACTCTTCCCCTGGTTCCTCATAGATCAGCTCCTTTTATCCTTTAGATCTCAGTTTAAGTGTCACCACTTGCGAGTACCTTTTCTTGGCCACTCATCTCCATGATTATTTTCTCTATAGTGCTTAACAATGTGAAATTATTTTATTTATCTAGTAATTGATATTTGTCTCTTTTGAGAAAATACAGGACCTAAGAAGTCAGGAACTCCACCTGCCTCTTGCCTTTTATATCTGAAAGTTCTGTCATAGCCCTTGGCAGATACTGGGTACCCAAATATTTATTGGTTGTCCTGGGGGTGGGAGGTGGGGGGGGATATCTTTCTAAAAGTTGTCTAAAAAACTCACCAGTCAACAAAGGAGGAAGGGAACTAACATCGGGATCTCTTGAGTACCAGACTCTACTAAGTTATCTCTTGCTTTCCATTTCTCTGTCTTGATCATTTCTTCCTGAAATTTAATTCAGTGATTTCCTAGTGAACTACCTTTAGTTTGTCCCACTCTATTTTATGGTATACTTAACTGCCAGTTTAATCCAATTTTGCCTCCTTCCTGCTCACAACCTTCACTTTCTCCCATCCCTGTCACCTAACAAATAATGTCCAGCCTTCTGGTCTAGCACTGATGGATTCCCTGATGGATCTCACATTTATCTCCCTGACTTCTAATTTCCTGATAGACCCTTGTTGTCCTGCCTGTCGCTCCTGCTTGTGTGTTTCTTCCTGATGAAAAATTTCTCCACTTCATAAAATCTCACCCATCCTTCAAAGCGAGACTTGTCCCTATCAAATGGCATAATGGATGTGAAGGGACTTTGCAAATTGAAAAAAAAACAAACGTATAATTAATAGCAATGTAGGTGGGGGACAAAGGTAACATTTTCTCTATTCCCCTAACCTTCAATGTCTAGAACTGCATGTTAAGTTTTAGCCACATGTGGCTGTTGAGCAGCTGAAATGTGATTAGGCTGAATTCATATGTGCTGTGCATACAAAATACACCGATTATAAGGACTTAAAATGAAAATGCAAAATATCTTAATTTTTAAATATTGATTGCATGTTGAAATTACATTATTTTGGATATTGGATTACATAAGATATTAAAAGTCTTTTTACCTGTTTCCTTTTGCTTCTTTAATATGACTGCTAGAAAATTTTAAAATTACATACTTGGTACCATTTATGGTTCACATTACATTTCTGTTATGCTGCTGGTCTAGAATGAAGATATTGGCCTGGCACAGAAAAGGCACTCAGTAAATATTTGTGAATGAATGAATGAATGAATGGTCTTAATACTGGGCAATATTTTAATATGTGTGCTGCCAACGTCAGCATCATAATAATACACAGGGTTTACTATTTGTCAGACACTGTTCTGTGCACTTTCCATTTATTAGTTCATTTAATCCTTAAAAATAACAATAACCATAGCTAACATTTATATAGTAATTACCCTGTGCCATGTAATATTCTAAGTGCTCTTCATGTATTAATTCATTTAAACTGCAATCTTATCAAGTGGGTTCTACTCTAAACCCCATTTTACAGATAAGGAAACTGAGTCATAAATAGCCCAAGTGACTTGTTCGAGGTCACACAGCTAGTTAAGAAGCAAAGCAGAGGTTAAGACCAAGAGCGTGCCTCTCTAGTTTGTGCTCTTGACTCCTGTACTATAATACCTCTCCACTCAATAACAGTTATTAAAACAATAGTACTCAGCATAGAAGGGGAGGTGGTTTCTGGAGATTGAATGTATCTCCGTTTTCTCAAAGTTGCAAAATAGCTTCCCCTGATTTTTTTCTTCTAGACATCTCAATGCATAAAATTCCCCTAAGCATCAAAGTTAGTCACCTACCCATCTCTGCACCAATTCCTTGGCTAGAGGGATGGGCTTTTGTGAAAGACAGCTGCCTCAGGAGCTGGAGTCAATCCCACTTAAACTACATAGCTTGGAAGTTGAAGAGAGGTAGTGTTCACCACAAGGTAGTGAAGGGATACTGGGTTGCATTAAAACAACAAGATGTCCTCAATACTGCCTTTAGGGAACATGGAAAATACTGGACATTTATATTCACTATTAACCCTTAATGTGTTCTTACAGTTATTGTCTTACATTCTTTTTTGCATTCAGGCTTAGAAATCTTAGCTCTTTAATTATCTTATTTTTTGACTGATCGTTAAAAGCAGATTTTTAATATTTATTTATTTATTCATTTATTTATTTATTTATTTATTTATTTTTAAAGATTTTATTTATTTGACAGAGCGAAACACAGCCAGAGAGGGAACACACGCAGGGGGAGTGAGAGAGGGAGAAGCAGGCTTCCCGCCAAGCAGGGAGACCGATGTGGGACTCGATCCTGGGTCTCCAGGATCATGACCTGAGCCGAAGGCAGTTGCTCAACCAACTGAGCCACCCAGGCGCCCCATATTTTTAATATTTTTAGACTTGCATTCCCTGGTACAAAAAAAGTATTGCTTTCTCAGCCTTATCTCTAGATCCCGAAAAATGTAGTGAAGGAATAGAAATGTACTTTCTATTACTATGTTTATAAGTCCTCAATATAACATCGACTTTTATGTTTGCAAAAATTAGAGATATGTGCCCATTGATTTTAAGGAACATATGATTCATTACTCTTATTCACTAAATGGCTCAGATCAGAGCATTTAATAATAGTTCTTAGATCTGCTTTTGTTTTAATGTGCTACCTGAGTGGGGCACCTGGGTAGCTCAGTTGGTTAAGCATCAGGCCTTGGGCTCAGGTCATGACCTGGGCCCTAGCCCCTCGTTGAGCTCCCAGCTCAGTGGAGAGTCTGCTTCTCCCTCTGCTTCTGCCCCTCCCCCACCCCATCCCTGCTTGTGCATGCATGTTGGTGCACGTTCTCTCAAATAAATAAAATCTTAAAAAAAAATAATGTGATACCTGAGCCTGATATAAGAAATCAAAAGAGGGCACCTGGGTGGCTCAGTGGGTTAAAGCCTCTGCCTTCAGCTCAGGTAATGATCTCAGAGTCCTGAGATCGAGGCCCGCGTAGGGCTCTCTGCTCAGCGGGGAGTCTGCTTCCTCCTCTCTCTCTGCCTGCCTCTCTGCCTGCTTGTGATCTCTCTCTTTCTGTCAAATAAATAAATAAAATCTTTGAAAAAAAAAGAAATCAAAAGATACAAATATATATTCCATGAAGAATACGTCTCCTTTCTTCCCCTGTAACTCAGGATGCTAAACGTTGATCCTCTAATTTAGCAAGGATGTTGTAAGCGTTGCTAGGCAAATTCCTCTTAGGCGATAGTAACCTTCATGACAGACCCACCTCTCTCAAGTTCATCTCCTGGATCTTTACCAAGAAATTCCTCACTCATTTATTAGCTCTCTAAGGTTTTGAAAATGCCTTTTCCTTATAATTTCAGCCAGATTCTTTTTAGTTGTCCTCTGAAGGAATTTCATAGCAAATTACTTACTCCTCCATAGCAGAAGCACACGTTGATGCATTTATTTAAGGAAGTCAAAGTGGTAATTTAGGTTAGGTCGTAAACTCTGCTTTGCTTTTGACTTTAACAATTCTCTTATGTATGTATAAATAAATTTTCTAGAACAACTGTTTTCCTAATATAGTCAAAACATATTACTTCTTGTGAGAAGAAAAGGTCATTATAAATAGTTAAAATGTGTGGGTGATTAAAAAAATTTATTTTGCTAATAAACATTCTCTGCAGTCTTTCTACAACCAAACAGATAAATAAAACCATACTTTGGCTTGACATTCTTGGTTCCTTCATTGGCAGGTTCATTGAAAAAGGGTTTACTTTATAGCCTCTTAAAAGAAATTTCTTTATGGCCCAGTGAGGAGTGTTCCTAGAAAAGATTGTTAGCCAGGCTCAAAAGGATACTAGAGGAGGTTGCTGTCACTTCATCTCAGTGGCCAGTCTCATTGCTGGTGCCTCCACATCTTTTTTCCTTACTAATTGTGTAACACAGTAGCTTGGCGCATATCACCCAAGGTCAAAGATGGTTCTTAACTTCCCAAATTCCACTTTCACAATGATCAGTAATTCATCTCTTTTGCTATGAAACCCTAACTTGTTTTGGATGGGAAGTATGAAACAGAGACTCTGAAAATGGAATCTGGCAACTGAAGAAGTGTTGCTTGATATTATTTTCTCGTTTCATTTTGAACGTATTTAGCTTCTCCTTAGTGGCACCCAGTCTTTCACGTTCAATCTGAGACATTTCACAAGTGTGCTGAAGACCATATGCCCAGAAAAGTAGAGAAGCAAGTGGAAATGGATGAAGTCACCTTGGGTCACTGACCTGTTTGATGTCTGCAGCTCCTGGGCCATAATCAGCTGGCTGGCAGGGGAGCAGAGCAGATGAAGATGGTGCCAACAGGGCTGGCACACGAGGCCGAGGGGTTGCTGCTCAGGCTCACAGCTGTGGCAGAAGTGGCAGAACAAACAGGTCACACTGGGACTTAATAAGCTAACCGGGTCCCGGGGAGTTCAGCTTCGGATGGTTATTGCAGAGGGAAGCCACCCAGAATTTGACTCTAGTGATTTCGTTGGAGTTTTTAGACATGTTTTAGACATGTTAAATTCCAAAGAAACCATGCTCAATTATATTTTCCATCGGAAGCTTTGAAAACTTGCATATCCTTAACCCAACATTTCCAGTTTTAGAATTTCTAAAGAAACAATGAGAGAGTTCAAAAAGATTTATGTGCAAGGATTACCCCATGTTATTTGGAATGAAGAAATGGAAGCCATGTAACTGCAACAGTGGGGACCAGCTAGATTTTAGAATACAATAGCATATTGTCCATTAAGATAATGGGAAACCATTCAAGCTACGTTAAAAAAAAAAAAAAGGCATATTAGGGCACCTGGGTGGTTCAGTGGGTTAAAGCTCAGGTCATGATCTCAGGGTCCTGGGATCGAGACCCGCATCGGGCTCTTTGCTTAGCCAGGAGCCTGCTTCCTCCTCTCTCTCTGCCTGCTTCTCTGCCTACTTGTGATATCTCTCTTTGTCAAATAAATAAATAAAATCTTTTAAAAAAGGATATTACAAAGTATGTGCAGTATATTGGTGCAAAAAATGCATGTATATGGAAATACACTAAAAATGGGATTATGAGAGCTCTAATTTTTTTCTTTTCTACAGTTCTCAGGTTTTTGATAATGAATTTGTATTTCTTTTGTCCTTAGAAATATAAATAATATCAAATAGCAATAAAAATCAATCAAAATATCAATAATATTTTAAAGTTACATTTGCTAGAAAGTGAGGTTTCATCTTTAGTTTCATTGACTGGTTTGGGCAATTCTTAAAAAATTACCCCAAAGTATTTTTTTCTCGCAGAAGTGATAGGCAATTAATAACTAAAGGATTTGCTCAGGCGGTTGTTAACTTTTGGAGGACAACTTACTTAAAGGACATTTTATTTAATAAAATTGTGTTTGCCATGCAGAAGAATGGAACTGGACTGTTTACTTACACCACACACAAAAATAGACTCAAAATGGATGAAAGACCTCAATGTGAGACAGGAATCCATCAAAATCCTTGATGGAGAACACAGGCAGCAACCTCTTGAGCCTCAGATGCAGCAACTTCTTCCTAGAAATATCGCCAAAGGCAAGGGAAACAAGGGCAAAAGTGAACTATTGAGACTTCATCAAGATCAAAAGCTTTTGCACAGCAAAGGAAATAGTCAACAAAACCGAAAGATAGCTGACAGAATGGGAGAAGATATTTGCAAATGACATACTAGATAAAGGACTAATATCCAAAATCTATAAAGAACTTATCAAACTCAACACCCAAAGCACAAATAATCCAATCAAGAAATGGGCAGAAGACATGAACAGACATTTCTGCAAAGAAGACATCTAAATGACCAACAGACACATGAAAAAGTGCTCAACATCACTGGGCATCAGGGAAATACAAATCAAAACCACAGTGAGATACCACCTCATACCAGGCAGAAGGGTTAAAATTAACAAGTCAGGAAACCACAGACGTTGGCATGGGTGTGGAGAAAGGGGAACCCTCTTACACTATTGGTGGGAATGCAAGCTGGTGCAGCCACTCTGGAAAATAGTATGGAGGTTCCTCAAAAAGTTGAAAATAGAGCTACCCTATGACCCAGCAATCACACTACTGGGTATTTACCCTACAGATACAAATGTAGTGATTTGAAGGGGCAGCTGCACCTGACTGTTTATAGCAGCAATGTCCACAATAGCCAAACTGTGGGAAGAGCCTAGATGTCCATCAACAGACAAATGGATAAAGAAGATGTGGTGTACACACACACACACACACACACACACACACACACAAACAAACACACACACACACATGAGTACTATGCAGCCATCAAAAAGAATGAAATTCTGCCATTTGCAATGACGTGTATGGAACTGGAGGGTATTATGCTGAGCAAAATAAGTCAATCAGAGAAAGACAATTACCATATGATCTCTCTGATATGAGGAATTTGGGGGGGTGTCCTAGGGGTAGGGAGGGAGAAAATGAAACAAGATGGGACTAGGGAGGGAGACAAACCATAAGAGACTCTTAATCTCAGGAAACAAATTAAGGGTTGCTGGGGGGTGTTGGGGGAAGGGATAGAGTGGCTGGGTTGTGGGCACTGAGGAGGGTATGTGCTGTGGTGAGTGCTGTGAATTGTGTAGGACTGATGATTCACAGACCTGTACCTCTGAAGCAAATAATACATTATATGTTAATTTAAAAAAGAAATTGATAAACTATAAAAAATAAAAATAAAATTGGGTTCGCTATCTGTAAGTGCTCTCATACACAAGAGCATATGCATAATATCTATGAAAGTATACACCTGTGATAGATCCCCAGCAAGGGAGAGACTTTGCAAAGCACCCACAAAATCTAGGTTTAGAGAATACCAACTCAGATTATGGAGGCCCATAGGTAGGAAGTTTTCTGGTTCTCTTTGCTTCCCTCCCATCCCTGGAGAAGTCTGAGACCTTGGTAAGCCAGCTCCAGGAGGCAGAGGGAAAAGCTGGACTGTTGACAAGAATGAGCCACCTAGCCATGGACACTTCCTGCCCATAGCAAACGCCTTTGGTTTTCCTTAAGTACCTCTGGAGTCCGGTAAGAATCAAGCAAACATAGCTTTGAAGTCCATGCTAGTTAGCCAAAATAATCCTGACAGCTCATCAAAATGGGGACCTGCATGTACAAATTGTGTGAATGATCCTTTGGCAAGATTACTGAACAGAAACATTCATTTAATTTATTTTTTATTTTTTTTCAAAGATTGTATTTATTTCTTTGACAGAAACACAGCGAGATAGGGAACACAAGCAGAGGGAGTGAGAGAGGGAGAAGCAGGCCTCCCGCCGAGCAAAGAACTCGATTCTGACACTCCAGGATCATGACCTGAGCCAAAGGCAGACGCTTAACAACTGAGCCACCCAGGTGCCCCAGAAACATTCATTTTAAACGTGTTTTTTTCAGAGTCTTCTTATACTACTAAATAAAAAAGAAAGCTTTGTCCAAGCATTCAGAAAGGGCTATAGACCTTTATAGACTTTTAGCCCTTCTTTTGGGTAACTGATTGTTGACCGACAGTGGAATCATCTTGCCAGTACTTGGACCATACTGAAAAAAAAAATGGATTGTTAAGAAAATTTATGGAATTTTACATGATGGCGAATAACTTGAACCCTTCCCCTATTCTCAAAAACAAAACAAAACAAACTCAAAAGTTTGTTGTATCAGTGTTTGATCTAACATCCTTTTCTTCGATAGAATTTAGATGCTGTAAAAAAATATGCTTTGGTAACATTCTTACTTACAGGGGAAACAAATCAGAATCCAACTCAATGATTTTTACCTCCCAGCTGGAAGGCACTCTCTGGAAATAGCATATAGAGAGTTAACGCTGAATGTAAGTTAAGTTCTTTTAAATTTGTATACAGTAAAATGCAAGCCTTAAGCTGTCTTCTAAAACAGAGTGGAGGAGGGCTTCAGAAACCTTGGGTTATGACTACGTTCTACGAAGACCCATGAAGTCTGGGAGGATCTATCTGCACTGTGCCCACAGAACATGCTCTGGAATATTCTCTATGGGCAATTTGTTTTCTTTAGTTCTCTCACAAATAAGCAGTATTTCAGTCTTAGGGCTAAAGAAATGACTGTTGAAATTTAAGACTAGTGAAAGAAATGGTTTCCTTTGATCCTGTGGATGATGTGAGGCCTATTTCAGAGGCTGTCTTGTATTTATGACATAAACCAGAAAAAAAGACCTTGGGATGCGTTAGGCTATTCTCTTTTCAATCCTTTTTAATGAGCTGTAGATTTCAGAAGAGACCTCAGACAAGTTCTGGACACTTTACTTTTTGATTTAGATCTTGGAGATCCATTAACTTACTCTATTACCACTACTATGAATTCAGTTTAACTTGATAAAACATTTTATAGGCTTACTGTGTACAAATCATTATGCTAGGCAATGGCACAGGTAGTAATAATAGCTAATATTTGCTTAGGACTTACTATATGCTGGGTACTATTCTAAGCACTTCCCATATGCAACATTGTATTGAGCAAGCTAGAACTATGGGTTCTGATAATAATTTTATCTCCCACTACTCGTTTACATTTTCTTTGGTGGGGCTAGTTCTTCTATATGACTAAATGAAAATTTGTTTGAATCCCATGACTTCTCGGATTTTTCATAGG
Source organism: Spilogale gracilis (assembly GCA_004023965.1). Lineage (NCBI taxonomy): Eukaryota > Metazoa > Chordata > Mammalia > Carnivora > Mephitidae > Spilogale > Spilogale gracilis. Next base: position 24,105 of record PITA01016953.1, on the reverse strand, counting down.
TCACACTATTAAATTTAATAAGAAAAATGTCCATTTATAAGTAATAGTAAAACTCCTGATCTTGATGGAAAATTAAGGCTTTTCTCTTCCCTAGGTGAAGTTTGCTGTAAGCAGGAAGTGTGTATGACTTGGTGGTTCCTTCTTCTTTTTACCAGTCCAGCTTTTTACTCCACCTCTTGGAGCTGGCTTACTCTGGTTTCAGACACCTCTAGAGATGGAAGGGGAAGCAAAGAGAACCAGAAAACTTCTTACCTAATCTGAGTTGGTGTTCTCTAAACCCAGATTTTGTGGGTCCTTTGGAAATTCTTTCAATTATGGGGACTCTATCACACACACACACACACACACACCCTGATAAGACTGAAAGCACTGGGGCACCTGGGTGGCTCAGTTGGTTGAAGCATCTGCCTTCAGCTCAGGTCCTGATCCCAGGGTCTTGGGATCAAGCCCCATGTTGGTCTCCCTGCTTCTAGTATACAACCTGGCAAGCTATCCTAGAGGTTACAAAATAGAATCACTCATAGACAAAAATAGGATGCTTGAATGATATGATTTAGTCAATCAATTTAAAACACACAATGAAGAACAAAGGGAAACAGATGGTAGGTTTATCACACCTTAGGGTAGTATAAAAGTAAGGCAGAGGACTGCCTTATCTGAATCTTTTGTTTCTCGTTGTTCGTATGTCCCCTCTCAGTCCCAATTCCCTTGCTACATTAGGTTCCCCACTGATGGTGTGGTTACAAGAACCAGATACGAAAATGAGCAAAGGTGCTCAGCATGTAGAAGGTGCTTAGAGCCAACATGCTTGCTGTCAGAGACACACTTGATCCTGGCCATTAGCTTGCCAGTTAGCTTGTTGGGCAGTACTGGTTATTATGTGCACATCTTGGGAAGAACCCTGGGTTCACAATGGGACCATAATGGGTATCGCTGGTGGATGAACAATTTAGAAATAACACAGTTATCAGTCTGGAGGTGGCATGATCCATTCCCTAACTTATGACTTGGCCTTTCCATCCTTTTCCATCCATAAGACGTACTCTTGTTTATTCCATTAAAAAAATCATATTGTCCATTATTCCCTTTATCTTTAACATATTTTAGATGTTACTAACATACTATCTTTCTAACATCCATCCTATTTGTTTTTCTTGTCTTCTATCACAGAACTGCATCTTTTAAATATAATAGACACACATAACTGTCTTTCCAGATCTCAGGGGTACATATGCTTCTTTCTAGGTGGTTTCCTTAAAGCCTCCCCTGGTGAATCGAGATAAAAGTAGTGAAGCTCCCTGCCCATTCTCCTTGGGGTGGGAATCACAGAGTAACTAACCCCAAAGAAATTCACCTTTTAAAAATTTCCTCCCTTGAACCTTTTTGCATTGTCATGTGAAGAAGGGCTAGGGGAGTTCAGGAACTGGTTGTTCAGGGTGATGTGGCTGGCAGCCGCAGACCAGCTGCTTTTCAGATGGCTACTTTGAAAAGATACATCTTGCTTTAGTTCCTTTTGCAAAATGTTGTGTCTGTTCTATCTGGACACTGAAGTCAAAATTTCCATCTGAACATTCTTGTTACATATGTCTGACTTCAGTGAATCCTCCTAATAACCCTTTGAAATTGGTATGATTATCATGTGCATTTTATAGATGGGGACATTGAGGCCTAGAGAGATTTATTAATTTGTTCACAGGTAGCAAATGGTCGAGCTGACATAGAAACCGAGGCAGTTTGGCTGCAGAGTCTCTGGCCCTAAGGAACTTCTATTCCCCACAAGAAAAAGGGGATTGATGAAATCACTCCTCTAAGACTGAGAAAGGTCATGTGCCTTAGAAGAACCACACAGGAGGTGCCCCCGGGATGTGGCGGAGGGAGAGTGCCTGTTCCCTGGCGGGACTCAGAAAAGAATTCCAGAGAAGTGGCAGTTGAAGTGTATCTTGTAATGTAAAGAGTGTCTTGGGAAGGAACAGTAGAAGCTAGAAATGAAATGAAGGATGCCCGAGATTGCATCTGTCACTTGGAAATTCTTCCAGTTTAACCAGATCTCCAAGTGATCACATGCCTTAAACCTAATACGATTTATGGTGAGCTGACTGTATTTTAAAGTTTTTATTTAGGGGCCCCTGAGTGGCTCAGTTGGTTAAGTGATTGTGTGCCTTTGGCTCAGGTCATGACCCTGCGGTCCTGGGATGGAGCCCTGAGCCCGGCCCGCAGCAGGGAGCCAGCTTCTCTTTCTCCCCCTCTGCCTGCCACTCTGCCTACTTGTGCTCTCTGTCTGTCTGTCAAATAAATATATAAAATATGTTTTTTATTGATTAAATTTTTTTTAATTTTTTTAAATTTTTTTAATTGTTACCTAAATTTTTTTTCCAGTGTTCCAAGATTCATTCCCCATTCCCCACACCCAGTGCTCCACGCTTTAGGTGTCCCCAGTACCCACCACCAGGCTCTCCCATCCCTCTACCCCCCTCCCTCCAAGTCCCTCAGTTTGTTTCTGTGTCCAGAGTCTCTGTTGTTTCATTTCTCTCCCTGGATTACCCTAGTTCCCATTTACTTTCCTTCTCCCACTGTCCTCCAGGTTACCCCTCATGCACCGCAAGTAAGTGAAACCATGTGATATTTGACTTTCTCTTCTTGGCTTATTTCACTCAGCATAATCTCTTCCAGTCCAGTCCATGTTGCTACAAAAGTTGGATATTCATCCTTTCTGATGGAGGCATAGTATTCCATTGTCTATATGTACCACACAAAATGTTTTTTAAAAATGTTTTTATTTAAATTGCAGTTAGTTAACATACAGTGTAATATTAGTGTCAGGCTTACAATACAGTGATTCAATACTTCCATATAACACCCCGTGCTCATCACAGAAAGTGCACTTCTAAACTGAATTGACTTTTTTAAGCATCCTGTTTCCGTAGTTTATCTTATGAAAGACAATTGCTCCGTCATTGATTTAGCTTTGCTGTCTGCCTGCTGAAGCCCAGCCTGTAGACTGTCCCTTAGAAGTGTTGTAACTATGGGGCGCCTGGGTGGCTCAGTTGGTTGGGCGACTGCCTTCAGCTCAGGTCATGATCCCGGAGACCCGGGATCAAGCCCCACATCGGGCTCCCTGCTCGGCGGGAAGCCTGCTTCTCCCTCTCTCACTCCCCTTGGTTGTGTTCCCTCTCTAGCTGTGTTTCCCTCTGTCAAATAAATAAAATCTTCAAAAAAAGTTAAAAAAAAAAAAAGCGTTGTAACTGGCATCGAGTCTTACATAAGATATTTCCCTGTCTCTTTTGAATTTTTTGTACATGGGTGAAATGTTATATCTGAAATCATTTTTGTTCTTCAGAACAAAATGTCTAGCTGCATTGTACATTGATTAAACTCAAGGTAAATTTTTTTTTTAATTTTTAGACTTTCTATATTTATTTGACAGAGAGAGGCACAGCGAGAGAGGGAACACAAGCAGGGGGAGTGGGAGAGGGAGAAACAGGCTCCCTGCCAAGCAGGGAGAACAATGATTCGGGGCTTGGAGCTCCATCCCAGGACCCTGGGATCATGACCTGAAATGAAGGCAGATACTTAACGACTGAGCCACCCAGGTGCCCCTCAAGTAAATTACTGATTACTGTTCATTGTCATCTCCCACAGTCAACAAGGTTTTGAAGCACAGTAAGACAGGAATGGCATATTTGGATGACTGCAAAGGCTAGGAAAACGGGAATTGTGGCAAACGGAGAATACTTTCCTTCTCAAAAGGGAAACCTCCATCCCAGCCAGTTGCCACTGTGTGGGATGTAGGTCCAGTGTAACCAGAACTTCTGATGTCTTCAAGAAAAGCTTGAAATCTGGACGATTATCTGAAATTTCTGTGCTTAAAGAGTTAAAATCTTGGTAACTAATTCATATCTTAAAATAAACAAAACAAAACAAAAACCAGTGCTCACTAAACAAAACATGCCTGTGGGCCTAGTATGACCCAAGGACCACCTGTTTACGAGGTTTACTGGAAGATATACACCCTAGAAATTGCTAAAATTCTTCACAAGCCCAGGCTTGAAAAAACATAACATTACAAACAACAACAACAACAACGTGCCGAGCCTTTTATTATGGAAAATTTCAAGCACTCAAAAGCAGAATAGTATGACTTGGTATCCCTTACCTTTGTTTAGACAATTATCAGCTCATAGTTAGTCTTGCTTCGTGCATACTTTCGTCCGCTTTCCTTGTTTCCCTCACATTATTTTGAAATAATTCCTAGACATCATACAGTTTTATTTGAAATACTTCAGTGTGCATCTCTAAAAGACAAGAACTTTTACAAATACAAATAACTGCAATGTCAATTTCCTACCATGAAAAAATTAACATCTATTTCTGAATATCATTAAACAATTTCAAAATCCACTCCTAATTGTTTTCTTTTTCAGTTTTCATTTTTCAAATCCAGATTGAAATACATTGTAGTTGGTTGGTGTTTCTTGATAAGTTTCTTTTAATCTATTGATGAACACAACATTTTAATAAAAATAAAAATTTAGGGGCGCCTGGGTGATTTAGTCATTAAGCATCTGCCTTCGGCTCAGGTCATGATCCCAGAGTCCCAGGATCGAGCCCCGCATCGGGCTCCATGCTCAGCAGGAGGCCTGCTTCTCCCTCTCTCACTCCCCCTGCATGTGTTCCCTCTCTAGCTGTGCTCCTCTCTGTCAAATAAATGAATAAAATCTTTAAAAAAATAAAAATTTAATAAAGAATAGAAAACAACAAAACTCATCCCCATGGGAGAAAAATCCACTGTTCTGGTAAGGTGATGAATGATAACATGATAAGGTTTCTGGGAGCTAGGGAAATACCAAATACCATGTAGATAGCCCCACCATCACTTGATTACCACAGTACTTTTTAAGAAGTACTTTTTTTTTTTTTTTTAAATATTTTATTTATTTGACAGAGAGAAACACAGCCAGAGGGGGAACACAAGCAGGGGGAGTGAGAGAGGGAGAAGCAGGCTTCCTGCTGAGCAGGGAGCCCGATGTGGGACTCGATCCCGGGTCTCCAGGATCATGACCCGAGCCAAAGGCAGTCACTTAACCAACTGAGCCACCCAGGCGCCCCTAAGAAGTACTTTTTAAACTTAAAAAATCATAAAAAATAATACACTAGAAAGACATCAACAAAAATAGTGGGGTAAGAATCTCCAAAAATTCTCTCATGAAAGCAATGAGAAAACTGGCCAAAATGGGCAGAAACAACTTTTTCAGAACTGTGTGGAAATTAACCAAAGGCTTGCAGCAACCTGGAAAGCATGTAGTCAAGAAAAGTGACTGAATCTCAGTAAGAATAGCAATCCTTCTGGCATGTTAACTTGTCCTATTTCCATTCTTCCTCTCTGCAGTAGCTCTGCAGTAGTCTGGGAAGCTGATAGCCTGACCACCACCAGAGGGGTGGAATGGGGTTGACGCTTCATTATAGCCTCATTCATGGAAAATGGTCATTTTTGACCTGTCTGGAGATTCCCTATAAGACACCAATTGCAAGGCTGCCAGAACTCAGAGTGCAGGAGAGATTTCTCTCAGGGGCACTTGTCGAAAACAATGACAAGTAATGGATTAACTTTGTGACCACCAGCGTCAGCAAACAGTAGGCTAACCAAAAACTTAAAGGGGAAAACTGGGCAATGAGATGACCATAGGGGCTTTGAAAAGCTCTGACATGTTCTTAGCAATGTAGAAGATCACCTTGTATGACTAGGGTTGTGCCCATGCCTAGGGCCGATTGCGTGCTCAAGAAAGACCCCAGAAGGCCCTAAGTTCTCAGCCCTGGCTGATCTTGAGACTCTTCACAAGCAGGAAGTAAAGGATAAGGTGGAATCACTAACTGCCTGACTGAATGGTGCAGGCATGTCCCAACACGCAGAGGGCCTCAGCGCGGTGGGAAACTTACTGGTTCCAAACATTGAAAGAAATCTCTAACCACTAAGCTAACTGGGCAAGGACATCAGTGGCTTCACATGACAAAGGACACAGGCTTTATAGAATTTCTTCCAAAAAGTCACTAAACAAACAACAAACACCCACAACACATTAGAGGAGGGAGAAGAGCTGTATTTGTGGAGTCGCCACTATATATTGTTGAAAATGTCTAGTTACCAAAAAAATTTGCTGACTTATGGCCATATTTAATCTGCAAACTTGAATGAATAAAAATTCACGGGCCAACGCACTCAGACAATTTGTGTTGGAGATATCAACTATTGTAGTCAGCTGGAATCTGCCTAATGCCATGGGAGCCAACGACGTCTGGCAGATTCATTATGAGGGTTTTGATAAAATCAGATTCAAATCAGCACATTTATCGTACACCTACTATATGGGAGACACTATGCTGTGGTTCAAAACTGATTTTGTTGAGGTTAATTATGTTTATAATGAGACTCTAAAGGAAACAGAGTAAAAGGAAAATTAGGAATGTCTTGAAGTGTATCATGTCACTGAAGATAGCTTTATTTTTTTATTTGTATTTTTTAAAAATTCTTTTTTTTAAGTTTATTTGAGAGAGAGAGAGAGAGAACAAGTGGGGGAAGGGGCAGAGGGAAAGGCAGATTCCCTGCAGAGCAGGGAGCCTAATGTGGGACTGGATTTCGGGTCCCTGGGATCATGACCTGAGCCGAAACTCCAGACTTAGCCAACTGAGACCCCAGGTGTCCTCTGAAGATAGTTTTAGAACACTTAAATTACTTGTTACAGGTTAAATTTTGTACCTCTCAAAATTCATATGTTTAAGTTCTAAGTCCCAGCATCTCAGAATGTGACCTTATTTGGAGATGGGATCTTTACAGAGGGAAGCAAGTTAAAGTGAGGTCATTAGAGTGGGTCCTAATTTAATATGACTGGTGCTTTTACAAAAAGGGGGAACCTGGGCAGAGAGATACACACAGAGAGATGGCATGAAGATACATGTGGAGAAGATAGCCATCACCAGCCAAGGAGGAGGGCATGAAACATCCTTCTCTTGAAAGAAACCAGCTCTTCTAACGCCCTGATTTTGGACCTTTAGCTTCTAGAACTGTGAGACTGTAAGTTTCTGCTGTCTAAGCTTCCCAGTGTGTGATACTTTGTTATGGCACCCCTAGAAAACTAACACATTACTTCCGAGATCTTTTCGAAGCCAACCAACTCTTCAACAGTATTCTGGAAGACTATAGAAATGGGAATATTTTGTGACTGTTTTCATTTTGCCATTTTTAAAGTTCGTGGGAATTACAGATCATTTCTAGGTCATGCATCTTTTCTCAATGGAGATCTACTTTCATGCAATGGGAAATATCACCTTTGCCTCATTTCTTCCCATTATTTACAGAGTCCTATGACGTAATGCTGCTGGCTAAATTTTCCCTTGAATGTGTCCCACTCAAAGGGAAGCTCATTTTTGATGTTGTTCTGCTGTTGGCTCATCAAAGGTCTCAGAGCATCTGGACATGATGTTTCTCAGCAGAATTCACCTGCAGCATAGCTGAGGTCTGAAAGCCATCTTCCTCACGGTGACTTGCAGCCTGATTTGTAGGATGCTGAATGTAGCTAAATTGAAAACTGCTCTATTCGAAAGGTAATGGATGTCGTCAATCCTTCCAGAATAGCAAGAGCTACGGAGCAGATTGCTCACAAAATATAATGACTGCCTAGAAAGCACCTGTAGAATGGCAGCAAGTGTATCCTGCTGAATTTTAATCATCCACTTGGCTTATTTGCTATGGAATCATTTAATTTTGAGAGGCACTTTCTTCATTTCACAGTGTGATACCTTGCACAGAAAAAGAAAGAGAGGCCTCCCAGCCTTGTGGAACCTCTCCATGATATTTTTATTAAACTGTGCCCCACATTTTTACTATATTCCTCAGAGCCTCCAGACAGACAGGAAGAAATGAGCTGCTTCCAACAGTTAGGTCACTCACATGGATGGCTGTGGCAGCGAGCTTTTGACTCTCCTTTTTCTAGGTTCTTTGATGGAATTGTGCCTCCAAAATTTTTTGGTGTATTTGAGTCTCCTGAATTCCTAAATTCACACAGAGATACATGCATTCGGGGGGAAATGTGGGTGGGTGGGTTTGTCAACTCCTTTCAAATGTGTTGAGATTGGGGCACCTGGGTGGCTCAGTTGGTTAAGCGACTGCTTTTGGCTCAGGTCATGATCCCGGAGACCCGGGATCGAGCCCCACATCAGACTCCCTGCTCGGCGGGAAGTCTGCTTCTCCCTCTCTCACTCCCCCTGCTTGTGTTCCCCCTCTGGCTCTGTTTCTCTCTGTCAAATAAATAAATTAAATCTTTTTTAAAAAGGTGTTGAGATTATTATTAAAGCTGCAGAAGGAACTTCACTTGTGGGAGGACTTGAAATTTTTATGCAATGACTAAGAGAATCACATCTTCTGTGGAAATGCCCAGGATGAGCCCATGGTATATGAACGCCATTTGCTTCGGAGATGAGTGACTTGGAGGTACAGACACGGCTTGATATCTCTTGGGAAGACTTGGGATAGGACTTAGGAGGCAGACAGGGTCGGTTCTTCATCTTTCCCTACTTTCCTTACTTGATTCAATTTGCTTCAATTTTTTTTTTTTTTTTGGAAATGAGAGTATTTGTGTTTGTCACTTAAAATCACTGGAGATAAAAATATAAATCTTGAATTAAAATGAAAACAAATACCCACGTACTTGACTAATTAACACCAAACATTTTGGACAATTTTTGGGAAAATGAGAAGTGGGTGTGAACGGATGAATAGAAACATAATTTTCTTGTTTTCTCTTTTCTGGTTCTTATGTTGCACTTTTAAAAATTCTGTCCCCACAGTCCATAAAAAATAATAATAGCCCGCATTTAACTGAGCACTTAGTTAATGTGTCGGGCACTGCATAAGCGTGCTAAAAGCTTTACCTCCAGTCCTCCAAAAGGATGAATGTCAGAGACTTAACCACATATGTATCATCTACAACTACTGCATCTTTTTTTTTTTTTTTGGTCAGAGAGAGAGCGTGCACAGGCAGGGGGAGCAGCTGGCAGAGGGAGAAACAGACTCCCTGCTGAGCAAGGAGCTTGATGCAGGACTCAATCCCAAGACCCTAGGATCATGACCTGAGCCGAAGGCAGATGTTCAACCCACTGAGCCACTCAGGGAATCCCTCAAACATGTTATTCTTAAGAATGTGTCACAAATACCAAACTCCATAAAATACCTTTTGGACATACCGATCTTTCACTGGATTCGCTATCCATTTGAAGGACTATTCAAACAGAAATAGACATAATTTTCTTATTCCCTTTTAGCCATTCAGTTGCTGCTACAATATAAATCTCTGATGGTCGCACTGGGATGTCTTTCATACACCTGTAGAAATAACTGATGTTTTGGAGTCTGGGCTTGAAGATCATATCCCAGGTTAAAAGAAACAAAATGTCAAGATTTTTCAGAAGTGAATTTAATACTATATGATATTCTGAAATAGATGGAGGTGTCCCACATGGTAAATTCTTTAGATAACTTATATTTCAACATCAGAACTTTTAAATATTTATTCTTTCTATTGGAAGTCTTTGAATTTATTTATTATATCTTGTCGTAAACAGTATACTACTTATAATTTAATCTTGATAACACAAGCTTATCATCATGAACATCCATTATTGTTCTCTGTCAGAATGTGAAATAATGTAATTACTTTAAAAGTCTCTTTTAGTGTCTACCTCCAGTTGGATAACGTCCTTTTCAAAATAGTTATCTTGTGAGCTTTTATACCATTTCGATAATTTTGTTCCTGTGTACAACATGTTTCAAATTCTTCCTTCCAATTGTCCAACTTAGCCTTAGTCATATTGCTTCAAAGTTCCTTACTGGTGGAATGATCTCATCTGTTGAAGGTAAATTTGATTTTTGGAAGTACATCGTAGTCACTTGGAACCGAGTCTAAATTATGATCTGAGGTCAGAAACAACCTATGCTTATCAAGTGAGGAATGCAATTGGTTACTTGCCTTAGGTCTTTGTATTTTTACTTGCTTCTACCTTCAATATCTGCATTTATGATCTCCCCTTTTATTAGAAAAAAGTAGATACATTTCCTCACATTCTGGAACAGAACGATGCATGAGTATAGTGATAAGTGAGGTATGGGACTTAAGGAAATAGAAGAGTAGAGGGGTTTTAGAAGGTTTTTCTGTGTGTTGTGACTTAAGTGGTTTCTCCCAAAAGACCTTCAATAAAGACTCGTACAAGTTTTCCTCAACATTTTAGGATGACATTTTTCAAATGTACAGAAAAGTCTAAAGAATGGTTGCGTGAACACCCATATATCTACTGCCCATTTTCTACTGCCAACATTTTATGACACTTGCTTTGTCTTTCCACCAATCCACCCCTTTACCCATCCATCACTATTTCATTTTTCTTTATTCATTTCACTTTGTTCTTCCTCTTTAAGATTTATTTGGATATTCTAGGTCCTTTTCACTTCTATACAGATTTTAGACTTGACTTTTCAGTTTCTACCAAAAAAAAAAGGCTGCTGGAACTATAACTGAAATTGTGTTAAATCTATAGATCACTGTGGGAGGAATTCACGTGCTAATATTAAATCATCCAATTGTTGAGCATTCTCTCAGAATGTTTCAGGGTTTTTAGTATAGAGATCTTAAAAGAAGCCTTCCTTCTACATTCTTAGGTTGTGTGCTGGACCTAAGAATTAAACTGATATAAGACAGAGTAATAGAAAAAAATACACATTTTATTTCATATTTTTACATATATACAAGTGTTTTCAGAAGGAAAATGAAGACCCGAGGAAGCCATTAGGACTCAAAGCTTGTATACCCTTTTAAATAAAAACAATAAATTATGGAGATATAATAAAACAAAGGGGCTTGGTGAAGGGGCAGTAAATTGTGTAAGAGTGACCATTTGAGGGAAGCTACTAGAAGATAAGGTTATTTTAGTAGATTTTTATTCCTGGTCTATCCCAGTGTCTGGTGATAAGCATGTTTTCTTCCTTATATAGAGTAGTCTTACTGGAAAATTTATAATGTGCTTTTAGCTACAATGGGAGAGGTCAGAGAACCCTTCCCACATCTATTGATTCTCAAACATGTTCAGATCAAAATATATCAAAGTGGCATATTTTGGGGTGGCATGCTCTGAACTCCTTCATAAACAAGCATGTTTTGTAGAGACGATTTTGCCTTTTCCTTTTCAATCTATGCCTTTTAATTTCTTCTTCCCTGCTTTATTGCACGGGCTAGAACTTCTGGTACACTGGTGAATAGATGCGAGAAGAGGCATCCTAATTTTGTTCACAATCTTAGTATTCAATATTTCACTGGTAAGAATGATCTTAAACATTGGGGTATGTGTTTATAGCAGCGCTATCCACAATAGTCAAGTAATGGAAAAGCCCAAATGTCCATTGACTGATGAATGGATAAAGAAGAGGTATACACACACACACACACACACACACACACACACACACACACACTGGACTATTACTTGGCAATCAACAAAGAATGAAATCTTGCCATTTGCAACACCGTAGATGAAACTAGAAGGTATTATGCTAATCAAAGTAAGTCAGTCAGAGAAAGACATATACCATCTAATTTCACTCATATGTGGAATTTAAGAAACAAAACAGATGAACATAGGGGAAGGGAAGGAAAAATAAAATAAGAGGCAAACCATAAGAGACTCTTAAATATAGCGAACAACTGAGGGTTGCTGGAGGGGAGGAGGATGGACGAAAAGGCTAAATGGGTGATGGGCATTAAAGAGGGCACTTCTTGGGATGAGCACTGGGTGTTGTATGTTGGTGATGAATCACTGGATTCTGCTCCAGAAACCAGTGCTGCACTGTGTGTTAACCAACTTGAAATTAAATTTTTTAAAAAAGAAAGAAAGATAGAAAGGAAGGAAGAAATAAAGAAAGAAGCAAAGGAAAAGAAGATATAAAAAAGTAGTTTACAGAAAAATGAGTTAAGAAACTTGAAAAAAAGAATGATCTTAACTGTAGGTTTATCATAGATACACTTTATTAGATTGAGAAAGTAGGCTTCTAGTCCCAATTTTCTGAGTTATTAAAAAAATCATGGATTGGGTTTTGTTGAGTACTTTTTCTACATACATTGAAATGATTTATGAATTTTCTCTCTTATTATCTTAATATTGTGAATTATATCGATTAATTTTTTATCTTTTTGAAAGATTTATTTATTTATTTAGGTGACAGAGAGAGAGAGAGAGAGAGAACACAAGTAGGCAGAGAGGCAGGCAAAAGGAGAGGGAGAAGCCAGAGAAAGACATATACCATATAATTTATAACCTCTCCACTGAACAGGAAGCCTGACACAGGGGCTCAATCCCAGAACCCTGGGATCATGACCTGAGCAGAAGGGAGCTGCTTAACCAACTGAGCCACCCAGGCACCCCTAATTTTTGTATGTTAAGACAAACTTGCATCTTGAGAGAAACTACATTTGATCATGCTATATTATCCTTTTTTATATTTTCATACTCAAATATTTCATACAATTCACAAGTCTATTGTAAAAAGAGATTTCAAAATAGAATAAGCAAATCCAGCTACTTGTCTCTTAAAATAGGGTCAAGAGGCCACAAGGGAGGATGGATTTTTGCCTGTCCTAGGCAGAGAAACCATGAACTTCTTGCCAGCTTCCCTCAACCAGCCTTGAACTCCCTCCTCACCATAATAACTGAATCTTTGGGATTCTACTGAGTTGACTTCTTTTGCCTTCTTCACTTGGAAAAGAGCCAATTTGATTTGACAAGTTTCAATCTCTCATTTACATATTAACCCAACCAATCCCAATCCCCGTTTTGCATGGAAAACCATTCACCTCTGTAACCTTATCCCCTCTTTGTTTTTCTTGGAGCCGTTCGTTCGAGTCATTGGAGTGTGAATCAGGTTTCTACTTGACCTCCAGTCTCCTGAATTGCATGCCCAAATAATGCCTCATTGCTTAAATTTTCTGTGAATTCTTTCTGGGTTGATGATACTTTTCAGCTTCTGAGGGACTTTTTCTGTTTTTATAAACAAAAGAATCTGTTAAATAGCTTGGACCTTCCAAAATTCACTGAGAAAGGTTTTTAAAAAAGACGATCCTGGAGTACTTTAAATTTGGAACGTGAGCAGGACTGTGAGGGTGTATGATATGATAACAAATAAATAGTTGAGCTTAGTCCCAACTTTCTGGCATACAGCTCCTAAAACCTTTGGAATCTCAGGAGTGACAACCATGTGGGAAAGATGTTAAGGTTCAAAACCTATGGCCAAGAAAGGATTCTTGAGATGTCTTGGTGCAAAAAGGTGGTTTTATTAAAGTACAGGGATGGGACTCGTGGGCAGAAAGAGATGCACTGGGGTCATGATGAAGCAGGAGAGCTAGGTTCTTGTCTTATAGAGTTGAAGAACGAATCTTGTAGACAGAGGAGAGTGAGTAAAGTGATAGAATTTTTATTAAACAAGGGTTTAAACAAGGGTGCAGAAAAAAAGGCCCTCAGGAGTGACAAGGGTCATGACCAGGTTGCCACTGAGGGCTTTTAGGGTTGGTTTTTTACTGAAAGCTAACCAAGGAACTTCAATCCTTTTAACATCTCTATTGATAGCACCACTGAGGAAGGACTAGTGATAAGACCTTCAATGGCTTACTTTCTTTTTAGGGTTGGGTAATTCTGACAGGTAGGGCAGGGTGGTCTGGTTTGTTCCCTTATCTCTGGTTTCCTCAAACCACCACATTTTTGTGTTTTTTGTGAGCCTGATCCAGTAGCCCTCTGCCTCCGTCTCCCTACCTAGGCCTGCCTGTCCCTTACTCAATGAAGAGTGGCCATCTACAAACTTTCAAGCTAGGAGGTGTAAGGATCTATTTAGAAGTCCAAGCCACCATCTTGTTTACTCAGGAAAACAGCTCCAGGTGTTATAGGCAAATGGCCCCTGGAAAACAAAGGTGAGCCATATTGGGAGAGCTGCCCAATCAGTTAACCCCCTTAATCTTGCATCCCGGGATGTATGGAGAGGCAAATTAAGAATGGGCAGCCAGTTCCCGGTACTTAGGACCAGGTGTTAGGACTTAGGACCAATCAGTTCATCGAACCAAGCGGGAACAACCAATCAGTTAATCCCCTTAACCTCCTGAACCTTGACCAGTGGCGATCCCTTGGTAAACCACTCTGTGGGGATTAAATGTATTCATCATCACAGCAGAGTGAAAGAATTAACTCAGGCAAGCTACGTGAGTTGATGAGTTGGGGTGCGGTTTTCCCCTATAAAAGGTACCCTGCAAGAATAGGCGGGGCCACTCTCTCTCTTGGGAAGCGACCCTGGCCGGGGCCAGTAAAATTCTGATGCTTGGCATGAAATAAAGCTTTGCTTAACCTTCGCTTTTGTGTCAGCCTCGTTCCTTTGACCACAGACCCTATTAGGAGGGGGTTAGGGAGAATGTAAGTCTCTAAGGAATTTTGGAAGTAAATTTCCTGGACCTTGAGGGGACTAGTTGTTGAGAGGAAAAGGCCATTTATTACTGTCCAATAAAACCTAGTCATGAGACCATATGAAGGGTGGAGGACGCATTCTAAATAGGTCCTTGCTTGGAGGACAATTGCCAACATATATCTCAGGGGTGGGGGTAGAGATAAAGCAAGTTTCCAAAGGAATTTTTATATGTTAAAATAAACTCATAGGATCCTAAAGGTTGGTCTAAGATTGCCTTTTGCCCTTAGCAAAGTGTTAACATTGAAGCAGTTGCATTCCTAGAGCACTCTGCCTGTTTAAAGGACTTGTCAGTGGGCTATAGGTAGTACAGAAATTTATTTTTTCCTTTGCCTTTGTTTCCAATATCAATAAGAATGTCTTTTTAAAATTTATTATTATTTTGTTTTTATTTTTATTTTTATTTTTTTCGTTTTTATTTTTCTTATAAACGAACACTTGGAATTAATTTTATTCACTATTTGGTCAGTTCATTGCCAAATATCATATTTCCTTCTTTTTTTTTATTTAGTATTTTATTTTTTCAGTGTTCCAAGATTCATTGTTTATGCACCACACCCAGTGCTCCATGCAATACGTGCCCTCAGTACCCACCACCAGGCTCACGCATCCCCCCACCCCACTCCTTTCCAAAACCCTCAGTTTTTTTTCTCAGAGTCCACCGTCTCTCATGCTTCTTGTGCTTTGTCTCCCTCTCTGATTTACCCCAGTTCACATTTCCTTTTCGTTTTCCTTCTCTTAATGTCCTCCATGTTACTCCCTATGCTCCACATCAGAAAGGATGAGCAAGCGTGTCTTTGTATGCTATTGAGATGATTGGTGGCTCTTACATCACGTCAGAATGAGGGCTGGTCATCACACCAGAAAGACCAGGCATGATGAGAGGATTGGAGGTGTCAGTCCCATTCCCTGACCTCTAGAGATTGAGCTTAATCGTTGATGGCCAATGACAGCCAATGATTGATTAATCAGATATGTTTATGTAACAGAACCTCCATAAAACTCCCTAAAAGATGGGGTTCAGAGAACCTCTGGCTTGGTGAACCTGTCTGCATGCTGGGAGGGTGGCATGCCCCAACTCCATGGGAAAGGAAGTACTCCAGATCCTTCTAGAACTTGGTCATATGCACCCCTTCATCTGACTGTTTATTTATAATATGTTATAAAGGCTATATCCTCTGTAACATCCTTTATAATAAATTAGTGATAGTAAGTGAAGTGTTCCTCAAGTTCTGCAAGATGTTCTGGTGAGTTATTGAGCCTGGGGAGAGGTTGTGGGGACCCTTGAATGTATTGCCCATTGGTTGGAAGTGATAACCCGGGACTTGTGACTGACACCTAAAGTGGGGGTAGACTTGTGTGATGCTATTCCAGGTAGACAGTGTGAGAATTGAATGGAATTACAGGACACTTAGCTGCTCTCAGGGAGTTAAAAACATGATATTGAAAAGATACCATGCATTTGATGTCTGAAGTGCTGTGTGTCACCACAGTCTGGAGACGACAAAGGATCTTGAGTTCCTCCTACCTTTTCTCTCATTTTAATCCATGTCCCCTCCCACCCCCAGTCTCGATTGTTTTCACCACCACTATGTCTGCTCCATTTTCATCCGGGTCTAGACCTCAGCTAGTTGCTCTAACCATACAAGGAACTCTTGAGGTCATCCAGTCTGATCCCATGTCTGAATTCTCCTTTCTAGCATCTTTGTAAGTCGGTTGGTCTCAGCTCTTCCTTCCTCAGAATGTCAGCAAGGCTCCAGCTAGAACCCATATCAGTCACTTGCACTTAGCATGTGTTATTAAGGGCTGCAGAAAGTTTTCCAGTGCCAAAGGAATGACCTACAAAGATGAAAATCCAGGCACTGATATAAGTGGGTGAGGATGGGGCGCCTGGGTGGCTCAGTTGGTTAAGTGACTGCCTTCGGCTCAGGTCATGATCCCGGAGACCGGGGATCGAGTCCCACATCGGGCTCCCTGCTCGGCAGGAAGCCTGCTTCTCCCTCTCTCACTCACCCTGCTTGTGTTCCCTCTCTGGCTGTGTTTCTCTCTGTCAAATAAATAAAATCTTTAAAAAAAAATAAATGGGTGAGGAAAGAAATATTTGGGTGGTAGAGAAGTTTTTACATCTTCCTTAGTATGAGACTAAATAGGCTGTTCCTTAGCACCCTGATCCTTAAACCACCCCCTGGCCAGCACGGGGCTACTTGCTTTAACTGCCTTAGGCATTCCAGTCTTTGGATGGCTGTATTCAAGCTTCTCCTGGGCCTAAGACGAGTGTCATTTCTGTAGGAGAAGTGTTTTGGACAGAACGGGGTCTACTGACATCTCACCTCTCTGCATTATTCAGGGGGTAAAGATTTTATTTATATATTCATATTTGAGATTTTATTTATTCACTTGACAGAAACACAGCTAGAGAGGGAACACAAGCAGGGGGAACAACAGAGGGAGAAGCAAGCTTCCTGCTGAGCAGGGAGTCCGTTGCGGGGCTCGATCCCAAGACCCGGGGATCATGACCTGAGCCCAAAGCAGACAACCACTGAGCCACCCAGGTGCCCCAGGTCATAAAGATTTTAAACGGAGATAAAGCTACATTTGTTATCAGCAATGGAGAAAACACACAACAGCTTTTAACCAACCCCACCCCAAGGTGCAGTTTCTGTAACCTTCATTCAAGTAAACCCCCAAGTACAAGTTTGGCCAGGTTCCTGCTCTCCTTCTTTCTCCCACTAGGTGCCGCTACATGACACAGCAATGCCGAGAAATGACAGTGGAGCGTGACAGGTTTCCAGACTTGAGAGAAAGGGTTGCATATAGGTTAGCAGCAGAGTGGGCATAATTAGTTTATATAATAAACTGTACTTTTAAGATAGGAAAGTCACATAAAATCAGTCCAGATAGTGAGTTTGCCTCATTCATTCACTCTCTTAAAATGTGATTAGTCCCGGAAACCCAAGCAGAGAGCAATTTAGAGTCACTTACTCTATCTGTGCACACACTGGCTGGATTATATCAGCTGATGACCCTGCACGGCTGAGTGGATCTCACCCCTCAGGATGTTAAGTCTCTTTGTTGAGAGATTGGATTACTGCTAGATCTTTTTTTTATCACTAGAGCTGAGCTCTTGAGGCTGCTGGGGATTAGACACAATCCTTCTCCATCCACAGGGCTTTAGCGTTTTCCTGCTTCCTGGCACCTCCTTTGTGGCCACTCTTTTGTGAAGGCAAAGATAAGATGCTGGAGATAAGGGAAGAGCAAACTGGCAGCTTCCACAACATCTCCTTTCCAACACCCCGGTTGCCAAGCTGTCCCGCTGGAAGTGTAAAAGATACTTCCTATTCCCAGAGCATCCAGACTCTGCCGGCCAGGTCCGTGGAGATCAGCTTGATCTCAAATCTAATTTAGGGGCACCTGGGTGGCTCAGTTGGTTGAGTGACTGCCTTTGGCTCATGTCATGATCCCGGAGTCCCAGGATCGAGTCCCGCTTGGGGCTTCCAGCTCCGCAAGGAGTCAGCTTCTCCCTCTGACCTTCTCCCCTCTCATGCTCCCTGTCACTCTCTCCCACTTAAATAAATAAATTAATTAAAATCTAATTTAGGATATTGGGATGCTCCGTGGAAAGCAAAACACGGCTCATTCTAGGTATCACACAGGATGAGTGATAAACGCACATGAATGTATCTAAATCTAATGATGATGAAGCTAAGCTCCGCTAGGCTGACCCCTTCCATCTCCAAGACAGGGCTCTCTGGGTGCCACCATCTAACTTCTTATGGATGATAATTTAACATCCAGGGGTCAGAAGCTGGTAGGTCAGTGATTACTCTGTGTTCCGTTCTTTGACAAGGACAAGATGCCATTAACATCTGGTCTTCCTGTTCGTGCAAGGTTTAAAATGTCATTCCAGCGAGGTCATCTCAGATTGCGATAAAAATGTCCTGCAAGTTTGCAGGCTTTCAGAAGGAGATTCAGCCATCACTATTAGCATCAAGCAGCATCCTTAAGGTAACTCTCCGCATCTAGGGTGGGCTGGAGAGGTCTTAAATATGTTTTACACTAAACAGAACATCTCCTCCCCCACACTTCTAAATGAAACCTCAGGCTTGAGATCGCCATATAGAGTTGTGCACAACTCTAGAGGGTACTGATCAGTGGGAAATACCCTTTTGATGAAAATAAAAATTTGAATTCATGAGCTATGCTTGGAAGTTGTCCTTTTATCAGCATCAGCTTCTCAGGTCATGCAGATAAGCAGTTGAAATTTTAAGGACACTTGGATCATACAGATCCAGATACTCAAAAATAAGAATAACAGGGATCCCATATTTTGAAATTTGGGTGATTTCTGCAGGGGGGAAGAAGAGAATACCTAGAAAATATACATAGTGTTTAACCCAACAATTCCACTTCTGGGATGTTATCAGATGTAACATGAAAAATGACCTATAGACAGTTATTCATTGCTGCATTATTGGTAACAGCAAAACTGGAAGCAACCTAAATATCCAGTAGAGGATGAATCACACAATGGAGTATTTGGCAGCCCTCACAAAGGAATGAAGAAGCTCTGTATATGGGGTAGTCTCCAGTACAGGTTCCAGGGAGAAGAGCAAGGTGCAGAAATGCGTGAATAATATGTAACCTCAGATGTGTGTGTGTGTGTGTGTGTGTGTGTGTGTGTGTGTGTATTTATCTGCTTGTATATGCATGAGAAATTTCTGGAAATATACCCAAGAAACTAATAGCACTGTTTTCCCCAGGGCAAGATGCAGACTGCACAGAGAGAGATAAAAGGTACTTATTGCATACTTTTGTACCTTCTGAATTTTGAACTATACAAAGGTATTACCTAATCCAATAACAATGATGATAGTAATATTTCCTTATTTATGTGACAGAGAGAAACACAGCGAGAGGGAACACAAGCAGGGGGAGTGGGGGAGGGAAAAAGCAGGCCTCCTGCCAAGCAGGGAGCCTGATGCAGGGCTCGATCCTTGGACTCCAGGACCATGACGTGAGCCGAAGGCAGACACTCAATGACTGAGCCACCCAGGCGCCCAGTAGTAATATTTATAATGGCTGGATTTCTCTTGCAATGACCCCATCCCCTCCACCCAGGGTAGCTGTCTAACATACAGTATTCTCACAATGGCCACCCATTGCTGATTCACTTGGGCGGTACAACTTCTTGACTAACATGACAGTGTAATTTAGTGCTGGGGTTAAATTCTGCCTCTATTACTTATTAGTTGTGTGACCCAGGGCAGATCTACTTAGTTTCTCTGTGCCTCAGTTCCCTGTTTAATAGATGATGATGAATCCTATGTTGAAGGGTTATTGAGAGGAATCGATGAGTTAGGCTCTGTTAAATGTTCAAAGAAATATTTCAAAAGAACAAAAGAGAACAAAGAACCCCTATGCGTGGCTTTAGCTGTGATGGGCCTGGATGTGGTGATATGACTGATCAGTCAGGGAATATCTGTGTAGCCCTAGACATCCTGGAGCTACTTAGCAAGCATTCATTCCCTTCTCACCCACAATTACCTGGGCTGCCAGGAGCTTTAGAGACTCTCAGAGCAGAGTGAATAGGAATTTTCTACCGTACGTATTTGTGATCGCTTCATTTTAGTCTCCAGATGGACCCTTTGAGCTGTCTTAGACTGGGTCAGGTGCTTTTAAAATGGAGAAACTGTTTTCTTCTATTATTTTCATGTCAGTTTCTTAGGTCTATCTAAGCAAACATTTCTCTCTCTCTCTATTTTTTTTTCTGTCCAAGATTTACATGGATTAAGTTGTTGCAGTGGAAATATGCCAGGCTATGAAATGGAAAATCTTTAGGCATAAATTGAAAGAAAGGTACAAGGCAAGTATATGAATAATTCTTAGGAAAATGGAAACAAAACCAAAGGTAAATAGCCAACATTTTTAGAATGTTGGGGTCATGCCATATATTTTACAAACTTTATCTTTAACCACTTTGAGGTAATTACTACCATGGGTCTTAGTGTACACTTGAGGAAACTGAGGCAACTTGCTCAAGGTTACAAGAAAGTGAATAACAGGCATAGGCTTTAAATCTAAATTGGAATAATTACAAGTTCCAGGGTTTGTGTATATATTCCTTTTCCTCAGAGCCAAATTACCATCGAATGAAATTCATAAGCCTTAAGCAGAAATTGTTAGTTGATTTTAGGATGCAGTTTTCTTTTTTTTTTAAGGATTTATTTGTTTATTTGAGAGAGAGACAGACCAACAGGGAGGGGCAGAGGGAGAGGGAAGGGGAGAATCTCAAGCAGACTCCATGCTGAGCACAGAGCCCAACACTGGGCTCCAATCTCATGACCTTCATTCAGATCATGACCTGAATCGAAATCAAGTTGGATACTTAACCAACTGAACCACTCAGGTGCCTTGGGATGTAGTTTTCTACGTAAGGAAGGGACTATCATAAATGCATTGTTTTCTGCAATTCTTACATTTACCCTGTGAGTTAGGGATTGTCCTCATCATTCATGTAAGTAATCCAAGACTCAGAGAGGTTAGGTAACTTGCCAACGGCGGCACAGCAAGTAAAGAAGAAGTCTGTCTACTTCCATAGCCCTCAGACTTACAGTTTTTAAGAACTTCAAGTCATCTTACTCTTGTCTTGTTTTCTCTCAACCCCCTGAGGAGGCACAAGTTCAAAGAAAGTTTTATTCAAGGCCCCTGAAATTGGTCTCATGGAATTCTGTTTCTCCTTGTCTAACGCTCATGTGACTCAAAGTAAAAAACAAACCTTCACGTTGAGATAAGTCTATGTCTTGTTGTGTCTACATTCTCTTTCTTCTTTCTCGATCTGGTACAATATTTCTCTTTAGAATATACATTTGTAACTTGATTCTTAAAACAATACAATAGTGTCTGCAGTTTCTCATAGTCTACTGTTGTCAGTGCCTTAAATCAGGTGGAACACAGGACTCCTCTCGGTGACAGGGTTTGTTTGGATGTCCTTGACACAGCTGTTTACGGCCAGATTCTCCCTGTCTGAGCACACAGCCACCTGAGGGGACTAACAGGAGACAAGGGACACCTCTGAGGCACCCTCGCTCAGAGGATGCTCCGGGGGAGAAGTCCCTGAAGGGGCTGGAGCTCTGGGATCTGGACTGAGCCTCACTATCATGGTTCTGGGGCTCCAGAGCTGGAGAAAGAGGTTGGGCGGTTGGTCTGTAAAGTGTATGAAACCTGAAAGCTGGCTTATGGCCTCTCGCTGAAGGGGGAGGAATTCTTCCCATTTACTGTCCGAGTGCTTGCCATGGGCCAAACAGCATGCTGATCACCGTTCAGGGACAATTGATAGAATCCTCCTAACAGCCCTTGAGGGAAGTTCTGCTAGTACCCTTATTTCACAGATGAAAAACCCGAGACCCTGAAAGTTTCAGTCATTTCACCCGATGTCGCACAGCCAATAAGAGGCAGAGGGAGGATTCAAACGCAGGCCAGCTGGCACGGGGTCTTGCACCTTAACCCTCTAGCTCTACGGCCTGACGCCAATAGAATCACCCATCATTCCCCTGCCTGGAGAGAGCCTATTCTTTGTGCCAACGCATTCACATGCACACAGTAGGCGAAACTGGATCCTTCTATGTGTGCTGTTAGTAATCATTCTTTCTCTTAACAATATGCTCAAAAGTGTATCTCCGTCTTTGGGGTAAATCCCTCCCTCCCCTCCTTGTGGGGCTCTTCCTGTACAGCTAGGCAGACTGAGGGGTGGAATGCTGAGAAGGGCACATGGGCAGTGCGGGGCTCGTGCCAACGGTATGCCCCAGAGCCTTTCAATGACCCCCAAACAGCCAGATCCTACTCAGCAAAGAGAATGAAAAAGAATTTTCTTGGCTTTGTTTTGCAGCTTCCATTAGCTAACTGTCATCAAGAACAATGCTGAGTCAGGGCCTGAATTATCTTTTTCTCTGCTTAGGTTCTTGCCTTTGGCTTGCTGCCATTCTCTGCATGCTCCAAGGGATGAAGACAGGTCTCCACTTCATCCATCTCCCAGGAAAGCTGATAGGTTTTATATATAATTTAATGGGGAGCAACATAACATAGGAATCAGAGGGACGCGTTCCAGGCCTCATTCCAACCACTGTTGAGCAGGGTGTCCTTGAGCACGTCATTTAATTCAGAGTTGGGGTTTCCTCATGCATTCAGTACAGATCCTGAGACTGCCTCCCTGCTCAGGCCATCGCCAGGGTGGGATGAGGTGGGCATAGACGACGCTCAGCTCCCACTTGACTGGGGAGGGTATACTGCTGTGCCCTTCAGGGCCACCTGGGATCATGTTGCTGTTCCCAAGCCACTGGGTAAGGATCACTCCGTCCAGGTGAACCTCACCACACGGGCCCTGGGGAGCTCTGGGTTTTGTGACCTAAGGGCTCCATGTTCTCCCTGTCTCAAATATCCTAAATTGGTATCTAGGGGAGGCCTGTCTTTGTCTTCACCAGGAATTTGGCCAGAGTGACAGGGTATAGGGCTCGTTCTTAAGGGATGTATCAGCACCTCCTTCCCCCCTTCTTTGTCCCATTTGCTCCTTCCCTCCAAGCCTGGGGAACTCTGATGTAGCCAGGAGCAGGGGAGGGGAGGGTGCATTGTCCAGGATAAGCCATTCCCTCATTCTCTACCCATACATCCTTGCAAATCCTTTGACTAACATAGGGAGACTCTTTTGAAACTCAAAAGCGAAACATCGATCCCTATTTTTGTTATATTCTACTATTTCAAAATGGTACCCTGACAATGGAGCAGGGCTTTATTTTATGGTGAATGCTAAGCAACTCACTACTTTTGGTTACCTGGTTAATACCTGTACAGGCTGGCTTTAGAATTTTCATGTGAGCACCTCCATGAGGAGCCTCTGAACTCCTCAATCTTTGGCACCCAGCATAGTGTCTGGGATACAGTAGGTACTTCATACATGCCTGTTGAATGACAGCTTATCTAAACCAAGAGGTAGACTTGTTAAATGTGATTTTTAAGGTCCTCAATGGTACTTTTTGTGCACAAAAGAGATTATTGATAAATAACATTGATTTTTAATCTTTGATATATAAAAGTTAGAATTAAAACTCTTGTAGGGCGCCTGGGTGGCTCAGTGGGTTAAAGCTTCTGCTTTCGGCTCAGGTCATGATCTCGGGGTCCTGGGATCAAGGCCCACATCGGGCTCTCTGCTCAGCAGGGAGCCTGCTTCCTCCTCTTTCTCTGTCTGCCTCTCTGTCAAATAAATAAATAAAATCTTTTTTAAAAACAAGCTCTTGTATTTCTTAGGCTTTGATGTTTATATTATAAATCTTATTATTTTGCATAGAAGCCTAGAAAGTCACGTTTAAGGGGCCTTTGATTAATGTTTGATCCTATTTATAAACTTGGTTAAACTCCTTTTAAACTGTTTATAAATTTAACATATTAAATTTCCTTTTAAGTACTATAACTGTCTGGCTTTTTTTTTTTTTTTTTTTTTTTTTTTTTTTTTTTTTTTTTTTTTTTTTTTTTTTTTTTTTTTTTTTTTTTTTTTTTTTTTTTTTTTTTTTTTTTTTTTT